>VZTG01003994.1:511489-571072 GCA_013397845.1 Melanocharis versteri
ATGCTGAAGAAAGAAGAATTTAAATTGCAACCAAAAAAAAAGGCAATTTGGATGGTTACAGTGCAGGGAGGCTTGGGGTTACTGCAAAGCCTATCTGGGTTTCATTTCTCACAGAAAGGGTTGGAGGAGGAGGGCAGGGAAATGATACAGTTGCAGACTCCAAATATATCAGCCAGGTAAATACTAGGGAGGGAGCAGAGGCCTTTAAGCTAAAAGATAATGTTGGCACAAGAACAGATGACTACAAATATGCCAAAAATAAATTTAGACAGGAAACTAGAAATTTTCTAACTGTTTAGAGAATGAGTTCTGGAATTCCTTCCAGATTAGATTAGATGAGAAAATAACTAATTTTTAGACAGCCCTGAACAGCCTTGCATGGGACGATGCCTCTTATATTTGAGGGATAGTGTTGGTGACCTTGAACATCCCTCTTAATCCCACATCTGTCTTTCATTTCTGCATCATCCAACGCCTGCAGTGTCCTGTATAACGTGGCAGAGAGAGCAGTGTCAGACAGGTCACTTCCAAATGGCAGTAGCCCCTGTTTTAATGCACTGCCAGTTCCCAGGGCTAAGAGCCACGGCAATGGGAATGGATCACAGACAAGTCAAATTTGGAGGCTTTCTTCCCATGCAGGAGGACAGAGGGCTTTTTTAATTGCAAACTATCCCAGACAGAAACGATATCTCTGCATTTACCACAGGAATACAGGGGTAAGGGAAATTTGAAAGTAGCTTGAAATTAACCTACCCAAGTGCTGTTATCCTTTCAGTTTGTGTATTTTTGCCTTGCTGCAAATTCAAGCCATTCAACGAATAGTCAGAGCCCTGCTGGGCAAAGTGCTGCTCATTTCACATTAAGGAACAATCCTCATCCTAAAGGAATTGCAACACTTGGCAGAGAAAGAGGTTATTGTCCCCACCTCACACATAGGGAAATGCAACAGGGGCTTCATTAGGGCTTTATATTTCCAAAAATGGCCTCAGCTTAAGCCCCTACAGGTTCGATCTTACTTTCGGGTCCTCTGAAAATAAGAGCAACTGAGGATGAAGCCTGACACTAGAACTGCTGTTTTGTTTTTTTATTTTAGTAAACACATTGATGTTCTGCCTCTTATACCTTTTGACTCTTGGACCAAACTACCACCCCTGATGTGGTGTGTTTCTTCTTGTGTTTGGTGGCTGTTGAAACCGCTTTCAACCTACTCCAGTACTTAAACATGTAGAGGCTTCCAATGTGCCTCCATGAGACAGAGCTGCCTGGCCATGGACAGCTACCCAAAAGGAGGTTGTAGTGAGATGGAGGTTGGTCTCTTCTCCCAGGTAACAAGTGATAGGACAGGAGGAAATGACATCAATTTGTGCCACGGGAGATTGGATATTAGGCAAATTTTCTCCCCAAAAAAGGATTACTAAACAGTGGAACAGACTGCCCAGGGAAGTGGTGGAGTCACTGTCCCTGGAAGTGTTTAAAAGATGTGGCGACACAGCACTTAAAGATGTGGTTTAGTGGTGGGCTTGGCAGTGCTGGGTTAATTATGGGGCTTGATGACCCTAGAGGTCTTTTTTCAACCTAAATAATTCTGTGATTTTATGTACTTTGAGAACTGAGGCAAAAACATGGCTCTTAGTTTTCCTATTTAATAAGCGTTTAAACACTTGCTATTGTGTTTTTTCTCTATTACTTCAAGCTATCCAGTCTCCGTATTTTTGCCTTATCCCTTCATCCTTGATGCTCCCTGTTTAACAGAATTATCATCACCCCTAACGACCATTTTGTTCAGCAGTGATGGCTTAGTATTTATACCTTGCATTTGCCCTCAAAACTTTTGACATGGAATAAGAGAGCAAAACAATTGAAACATAATATTCTGCTACATGATGATAATTTTCCTTCATTGGTGAAGATTAGGAAATGGCATTATTGTAAAGATCCAATTACCTTTTTTATGAGCACTGTATATTTGGAAAGTAATAAAACAGAGTTATAAAACTCAGATGATTAGGAATCTCAGAGATGCTCTGCATTTTAAGAGGGGGGTGTGGAATATTCTTTTAATTGCATCTAAGCACAGCCCAACCAATGATTAGTTACTTCCAAAGCAATAAACATTACCTGGGAAGCAATAAAAGGAAATGCAGGAAAGTTATTTGATGGATGATTCCCAGAAGACATAAGGCAAGAGAAGGGAATGTGGTTTAGTGGTTAGAATAACAGCCGAGGAGTCAGGACTCCTGCCGTCTAATCCAAGCTGGGAAGCTGAATTACTAGATGTTTTGGAGTTCATTTTATTTTATTCAGTGTTAAATTCAGTCTAATAATACCCAAAGAATCGATGAGAAGCTAAATATGCAAGTGTTTGTCAAGGCTTTGAAAGGTAGGATGAAAAAAGTTGTTATAAATACAAAGTAAGAGTGGCTGAAAAACGAGGAAGGTATTTTGTTGAAGTTGGACTCTGTAAATGCTAACACAAGTGAAAATGGACTAAAGGAAGTTCCTGTCATTTAGAGAGGTCAGAGATCAGCTCCTTATTTTTATCAAGGAAAGCACAAATATCTTTGATTTCAGTTCTTTGAGAGTTCAGTGAAATTTCCTCTCATTTCCATAGCAATTTCCATAGTGCCAACTTTGACCCTACAGCCTAAAGCTGTTTAACGCAATCCCATGCCCTCCATACCCTAGAAATACTGATTTCTCTGCTAAAATGATTGGTCAGGGTGCAGGCAGAACACGAGAGCAGAAAGCACAAAAGAGGGATAAGTTCCTAAGACAGCACAAGGTTCCAGAGCATCTTAGAAAGCCAAAATCAGAACAAGAACCACCCATGATTCACCACACTCCACAAAGCACTGCAATGATTTTCAGGTTCCAGTTAGAGCAATCAAAAAGGAAAACTCAAGAAAGAAAAAAAAAATCTGATATTCTTCCACTCCTTTGAAAATTAATCTGTTACCTTATCCTTCCAGGCTAAGAGATAGTGTGACACCGTGGTTGTCACTTCATCAGTCATCTCCATTCCTAGAACTGTTGGAAGCCCTGATGAGCAAAAATAAGGAAATGAGGATTTAGACACACTAATTGAGTGATAAAGATAAATCTATTGAGAAATTTGAAAGAGAGCAAGAGGTAGAAGCAGCCAGAGACTAGTCCATCCCTTATGCTGGATTCTCATGTTCTTGTCAAATTTCAAGTCTGTTTTTGCCAGCAACACTAGAAAAATGTGGCCTCTGGCTGCCCTTTCTGAGCACATGGAGGCTGCTTAAAAGTGCAGAACTGAGTTTCTGAGTCTCCCCAAGAATACATATCCAAAAAGAGGTATGTCTTATCATTCGCTGAACACAAAAAGAAGGGCTTTAGGGGACTGGCTACTTTTTCATCTATATAAGTCCCTATGCAAACCTGGAAAAAACCCTATTTTTAGAGTCTTTGGAACTGATTGTCTTCATTTCCTCTGCCGTAGCTAGGTTTTGGGTGCCTAGCAGCCTTGGTAAGCATTATTTTTACTTTGCATAACTCATTTCCCTGACACCAGAACTCACTTAGTGTATGAAAAACATGAGCTACTTCAGATAGACTTCTTTCCACCATGTTCCAGGCTGTGGTCTTCAGGGACAAACACTGTCCATAAACTAATTAGATCACTTCCTTCCTCTGATATGAACAACCTGCCAGAAAATGAGATTGCATGCATGCTTGGGTTTCTGGTTTTTCTGTTTCTGTGCCAAAATAATTTTTTTCCTTAATTACAAAGAATTTGGACCGTGTTTATGCCAGATTTATACAATCTCTTTGTATGTAGCTACCTGGCACTGCAGTGTTTCATTCCATAATGCTGATGCAACTTTCTGAGTTCTTGATATATTGATGTCTGTGTGTGCTTTGGGATCTAATGCTTGTACGACAGCAGAGGGAGGAAAGGTCTGTTTAAGGACCCTGAAACGTTGTTTGAGATCATCTGGGTTTGTCCTTTTACTGTCATCATTTTTTATAAGTATTCACGCCATGTAAAGCACTTCAGTTCTAATGCCTAAACAGAGAAAACATCCAGGAGCTGCCTGTCCTTCTCCGATGAGGCTGCGGACCAGTGCTCATCTCTTCTCTGCTTCAGTGAAGTGTCTCTAGTTAGATGGCAGGAATCTGGAACAAAAACGTGTTGATGTCATTGGATATAAGCAAGAGCTTAAAATTAAGCATAGCTGAAGCCCTCTGCATGATCAAGACCTCAAAGCATAATGCTAAGAGGTGCCAAAAACCTTTATGGTTCATTTAATCATCAAGAGCATAGGATATTCAGCATTTTGCCAAGCCGGCCTCTCCAGCTGTGTTATATTGGGTTTGATTGTTTTTAGTTCACTCATGTTCATGCCCCGTTCAATTTTATTTGAATGGAAACCAAACCTCTAAAGGGACTCTGCTGAGAGCTCCTCAACCTATCCAGTTCTGTCTGTAAATGTGGCAAAATAATATGTTAGTTGCATTTTTAAAGGACAAAATCACAATGGTTCCTATTGAACCACTGGTTTTGCATGTGAGGCACTGATGGCACAAAACTTGAAGGGAAAGGAAATACAGAAAATCAGGGAAAAGTCATTTGACTAAAGATAATAAGAAACTTAGGAACCGAGTGGAGGGGAGAGAAGAAAGCATATAGTCTGATTGTTTGCTCATTACAGTCAGTGATAAAAATCCTATTGTCTTTAATGGCACATGATCAGGCTTCCCATGTGTAAAGTTAACATTGAATAGGAAGCAGCCTTGTTTCTGAAGGATTCTTCTGGTGCTATCAGCTGGAACCTAAAAAAAAACATGTAGGAGCAAACTTTTCATTAGCCGGTACTATAGCAAGCTGCATATCAGTAACAATCCGGTTCAGAGTTGGTATAAAAAGTTCAGTTTGATATAAGAGCATTTCTTTACAATTTTAGCTCGCTTGCACCAGTATAAATGATTTCTCATGTTGCAAAAAAGCAGAGAATCAAGTCTGAATTTTTTTTTATTTTTAAGTCAACAGCTCTTGGGATACCTCATGTCCTGCCAAATTAGCTGAGGATCTGGCTCAAGTAGCACAGATTATGGGGGAGAAAAGGGAGGATTCGTAAACTCAGACTTGTTTTGCAGACCTGGGGTGGTGTGGAAGGAAAAATCATGTATCAGATCTGCAGTCATTCAGCTTCCATGAGGTTAAACTACCTTTTGTTGAAATAAGATGGAAACACCCATTTGAATTATTTGCCTCCATAGCCATAGACACTGTGACTTAGTCCAGATTCCGTCTGCATTCTTAAACCTCTGAGCAATTGTTGGCAAGCCCCATCCCATGCTGGGGTTGCAACTAAACGCTTCCACAAACATCTGCTAGGTCTGTCTGATAATCACCTTTTCTTGGGTTTTTGGTGTGCATGAGGTTTTTAGAGTCAGAAATCTATTTTAAAAGCTTCAGAACAATAGGATTCAAGCCGTGGCACTGTCTATAGGAACTGGTATCTCTCATTGTTTAATTGCAAGGAGCATTTGAGTCTTGGACACCATCCCGGTTCATAATGTTGTTAAGTTGATAGGGGAGCTGTAAACTAGGCTTATTATATCCACATTCTGCTATCCTCTGCATCTGACATTCCTGGAGACAACTCGTGAACAAACAATGCTGGATATTTCTTGTGTTCTGCAGTAAAGTCCAGATGACAATAGATGAAATAAGCTAAGTGAGAATGGCAGTGACATTTCCCTACGTCATTTCAGTGTTTCTTTATTTCCCTTCCACCGAACACACATTGTTCTTCACTTTTTATTCTAATCTTAAGTATGGCTTCTTCTAGACACTTTATCCAACTCCAGAAGTAGCTGCATAGGTAACGAGTTGTCTCTTAGATGTTCCTATGTCACTTTAAAGAGGCTCTTTCTGAGCATTCCGTCGTATGTGAAGGAATTTAATGATCCTGCCTTCAACCTGCTCAGCCTCCAGCAAGAGTCAGTAAATGACAAGGAATGTAGAAAATTTGCTTCTGCAAAAGATGTAAAAGATTTTTGGATTCATTCAATTAATGCAAATAATTTTCCTGTGTCTTCATGAATGTTATTTATGGTTGTTTATGAGCAACCATAAACAGAAGAGAGATTATTGCCGGTATGTGGCATAGGGTCTGTCTACTCTCAAGATCATCAAGAAATAATGGTTATTATGAACAAGGTTATGAATTTTTATACACACACATACAGGCAAATACTCAAAATCCTTCAAAAAGTTTGAATATTTCTAACTCATCAGAGGCTCTTCCCTCATTATTTAGAGTTTTCTGGACTGTTAATTTTAATTTTCTCATTCATTTTGTTTAAATTGTTCATTATGTCACTGCCAGAGTATGCTGAAGCTTGATGAAAGCACTCACTGTGAAGTTGTCTAACATCTGAGGCTTTGAAAAGTTTAAGACATTTCCAAGACTATTAATAATTACATTTTTTAAGTTATTTGACGTGGCCAAGAAACTCACACCCCTCCCCATCCAAATACCATTGTGAGGATGATGAAGAAATATAGAGAAAAAATACCTTCAGGTCTGTGCTGGTTTAACAGAGTTAGTAAATGCTGTGCTTCAAATGTCCTGGCATTTGCATAACTCTATGAAACATGACAGACAAGAACAGTGAAATAGAATTTATTTATGGCCTTTTTTCATTATTACAGAGGAAAGTGATTTTCCTATGTCATTGAAAATATATTTTTTTTTTGTATTACAAAACTTGCCTCATCTAGAGCATATTGAAAATTCATCATATTAGCATATGTAAACTGGTAAGTCTGCCAGGCATTTTTCAGTTGTGCTGGAGCAAGGTCCAGGCAAGAACTGAAGTTGGTTTCACACCCCAAGACAAGAAAAGAAGCATTATTTTAAGTAAAAAAATGTCACAGTTACAGCAAGATCAGTGTTTTCTGCTGGGCATATTTCGGTTGTGTCTGAAGGAGAGCAGAAACACACCGTTCGTTCCCAGCTCTCTGCTGATGCTGCAAAGCTGAGTCACCTCTGAAAACCCAGGCTCACACACATCCAAACCTCCCTCCTTGCCTCAGGACACACTTTGCTCCAGTTCCAGTTTCCAGTTTCCCCAGCCTACATTAAACCTGGCTGCCCTTCAGGTAGGGAAATCCTACATCGCTGTCCCAGCTCCAAAAGCCTTTCACTTCCTTTCAGAGGATTGCAAGGTGCCTCTAGTTTTAGTCCTTTTGTTCCTCATTACCCCACTGTTCAACAACCCTTCTTGTTCAGTATCTATCCTTCTCCCTATGTACGAAGAGGAATTTAGATCCCCTTTTGCCCTTTCCCAGGAAATAAGGGGGTTTGTATCTAGCTAGGTCATAAAGGACATATCAGGAATTCTCAGTTGTTTCCTTGCTTTGCTCCCTGCATCGTGGCATGACCCTGTAAAAATCACTTGCACCCAGATCTAGATGCACTCAAGCTGCACACAGTGTGGATGAGGGGCTGCAGAGCTGCTCCCACCAGACATGACCCACATGGCAATAGAAAGAGGAGTAAAGCAAAAACAACTCTTAAATTTCTCCTTTTGCAGCAAATGTCTCCCTGTGCATCTCTCCAGGGTTGGTACAATAAGCCACATGCGAACAACACCAAAATGCTTTAAAATGGGCTTGCCGGTGCAAATTGATGTGGCTGTTAGTGGTCCCTGCATAGGGCTATTTCCCTGTTTTGGCTCTTTGATCAGTAATTTTCAGAGGAAAAGAAAAAGGGTAAAATGCAATTCAGAGGAGAGAAAATAAATAACCAAGTTTTCTTTGTGCCCACACACAGTGAGGCAGGCTGGGCAATGGGTGTGCAAGGCAGGTCCTTGTGGAAAACTATGGCAGAGGGATCGCAGCAGGATGGTGGAGGGACTGAACACTGAAGCCCTTTAGCAGCACTTTGCCTCCATGAAAATGTGGAAGCAGAAAGCAACACAGATCACGTCTCACATTGTTCAGTCCAGTTGGTGTTGGGATCGCTCCAGTATGGAAGGTACATCAACAGACCTCTAAAATCTCAGAAAAAAATTAAAATCAACATATTTAGGCATCTTTTTCTTTTTCAGACATCAACTAGTTAGTGGCTGTTAATTAAGAAATTATCCCAGTGAAAGCTGCTGCCTAATAAATCATTCATTAACAGGCCATTTCAGTGGGGCTGTTGTTTCCAAGCACTGTATTTAGCTGTTAGAAACAACCTTCCCATACTTCAGGGGAATGAAGCAGTTACGACTTGGTCATTACCTGATGGTTAATGATGCAGAGCTCTGTGAGCTGGGCTGGGAAGTGATGGCTGTGCTCTTAGGTTTTTTTTTTTCTTGCAGATTTGGATGGTTCCAAGGGAGTGTTAGGGGATTTGTGGGGTTACTATGGTGATTGATGCCCGCTAAAACCACAGATGGATGATGGACGTGTGTTGCAAACACAGATATGTAGACCTTGCTTCTCTCTATGCATTCAATGCTCAGAAGATTTTGATATCACTAGACTATCAATTAGGGTGAGATTACCTCTTGTGCTGCTCCCCCAGATCAACAGCCCTTGAAATGTAAATAGCTGAATGCTTTTAACTGCACAGTTACCCTGAACTGCTGTTGGGTTTTTTCCATTCCACTTCTTTAAAAGGGATTTAGAAATGGCAACACACTGATTACAAATTTGTTGGACCTTCCTTACATTCCTGCTTTTGCTCTTTCAGTTGCAGTTTTGTTTTCTTCTTCAAAAGTCAGAGGCTGGATACAGAGATGCTGGTTCGATGTTTTCAGCCTGTAGGATAGAGGAATCCTCTCCACTGTCATTGCAGGGAGAGGGTGTATCATTTTCTGCCCTGTGGTGATGCAACTCTAGATGCCAATCCCTAATTTCCTTGTGCATTGATTCCATTTCAAATATGAATCCCAATTTCAGCTGACGTGGGAAGCTATTTCATGGATGCAGCACTTCCACTCTACAAAGAACTCTGTTTCAGAATGTTATACCAAGCAGATTATGAGTGTATGGAGGGACACATATGGATAGCCCACTTGTAGTCTGTAAATAATTCAAATGTTAATTGTTGTGTTTGGCACTTCAGCAATGGCTTTTCCTTCAGTAACACCTCAGACCCTCGAGCAATTATCAGGATCCTGCTGTGCTGAGTCTGATACACTCAGTTAGAAAGGGCAGTCCACAGCCCAGAGAGTTTGCTCTCTGGTTACACAATCCAGGCTTCCAAGAAAATATCATTAAACAAACTAAAAAAGGAGCAAGATTCTTTTATTCCTGTTCATCACGTCAATTAGCCATGATCCACTTCTGCTGATTAAAAGGTTTGCATTCAGTACATTGCTGGGCTGACAGAGAAGTGCCTAATGTATTGCACCACTGAGATAAAGTTCCAAAAATTCCCATATCATTAAAAATGTTATGGCAAATAAGAACTCTGCCTTTTCTGATGCTCCAGCTCACAGTATTTCTGGGAACAGTGAAGATCAATCCAGGTCATATAGTGTTAAAGACCCATGAAGCTCACCTCAGCCTAGCTGCTGGTTTTAGGGTGGGGTTTTTTGGTTTTCTTTAGCCATTGATGTGATTAAACACCTTATAGAAGTGTAGCATCTACACTTACCTGTGCAAGGAGAAAGAATATACGGTCTTAAAATGAAAACACAGGACTAGTGAAATTTATTTCTAGTTCTTCCTAAAAGAGATGGGATTGTTCAGTCTGGAAAAGAGAAGGCTCCAGGGAGACCTTAGAACACTTTCCAGTACTTCCAATAATTCCTGTCTTTTTACATGGGCAGATAGTGATAGGAAAGGGTGAATGGCTTTAAACTGGAGGAGGAGAGATTTAGATGATATCTTAGGAATAAATTCTTTACTCTGTGTGCAGTGAAGCAGAACATTCCCAGAGCAGTTGTGAATGCCCCATCCCTGGAGGTGGTCAAGACCCGGCTGGATGAGGCCTGGAGCAACTTGGTCTAGTGGAAGGTGGCCCTGCCCAGGGCAGGAGATTTGGAATTGGTTGATCTTTAAGGTTCCTTCCAACCCAAACCATTCTGTGGTTCTGCCAATAACTCCACAGTTGTCCCTGGCTGAAGCCTGTTAGCAGCACTGCCTTGGTTCCCTATCTGCTTTGCAAGGTCTGTGTGCAGGCGCTTGCCTGCTGCAGGAGATGCTGCACCAGCACAATTATCCTGACAGAACTCATCAGATACCATGGGGATGAGTTCTTAAGAGATCTTTCTATGTTAGAGCTTTTTCCTCTCTTTCAGTCAAGTCTAACATGAAGGTGAAAGAGCCACCGCTGTCCTTCACCGTATTTTCTTTGTTTACTCATCAGCCTTTCAAGGTCCTTGAAAAACACTGCTGGAATGTGCTTTCCTTTGTCTGGTGTGTGTGTGGCTCAGGAGCTCTTCTCATCTAACTCGTCTTTATTCCATGAGGCCAGAGTTCCTGGGCTGTATTCTGGGCTTTCTAACTAAAATATGCGGGTCTCTCCAGAGCAGTTTTCAGTCTTTTCTGGCCTCTCCAAACACACACAGAGGTGCTTCCTTTTGTTAGCACCACTGTAATATTTATTATCTATTTAATGTATTTATATATTAAGGTGTATCTATATGATATATCAATGTATTACACAATATGTATATATTTAATATATAAATATATTAAATCTTAAAAGTTCTGTATGAACATTAAGAGAAGCTTTTTCATCAACCTCAGAGAACCAGCTTAGGGTCTTTGGGTCACTCCATTTTCTTCTGTGATTCCACATGGAAGATATGTGGGAGGTTTGGCACAGAGAACTTACTTTCCTTAACAATGTGCAGACTTTTACAAACCATATGTTGCTAACTTTTCTGAGTCAGAAGAATTAATTTATATTCCACTTAGGAATATTTATTGCACTTCCTAAATTACCTCAGAATCTGTAGATCAATGCTCGTGTATATATATATACATACACGCACATGAATATATAAATATATATACACATACANCTATATCACTCTCCCATCAACTTTACCCTGTAATACCACAGCCTTTCTCTACAACAGTGAATTATTTATATCTTGTTGTAGGGTGTGGGGTTTTTTCTATGCTGGACTGCACCGTGCTGTTTTCTTAACTCATGAGTGGTTTGCCACTCAAAAAAAGACTTAAAAGCGTAGCGCTGTTACAAAGAGAGGATCAAAGCCTCATCCCAGCATCCTGCTTGGTTTGTCCTTTTCAAAACACTTGAAAACAGAGACAGTATGCTGTCTGTGATTTGATCCTACCTACTCCAGGGCTTTGTGTACTTTTCTTGTTCATGTATCATATTTCAATGATGCCAGCCCAGCACTTTATTTATAAAGCTATTCAATCACCTTTCTTTAAAAGGTGCATTTTAATAGGTGCCAGCATCAGACCAGCTGAGCCCAGGCAATCCTGTTGATGCCAACAAGTGCAGGAACAAATAAAAATATAGATCTTGTTTAAAATATATATATATATAAAGTATATAAATATTTATTATCTATTTAATGTATTTATATATTAAGGTGTATCTATATGATATATCAATGTATTACACAATATGTATATATTTAATATATAAATATATTAAATCTTAAAAGTTCTGTATGAACATTAAGAGAAGCTTTTTCATCAACCTCAGAGAACCAGCTTAGGGTCTTTGGGTCACTCCATTTTCTTCTGTGATTCCACATGGAAGATATGTGGGAGGTTTGGCACAGAGAACTTACTTTCCTTAACAATGTGCAGACTTTTACAAACCATATGTTGCTAACTTTTCTGAGTCAGAAGAATTAATTTATATTCCACTTAGGAATATTTATTGCACTTCCTAAATTACCTCAGAATCTGTAGATCAATGCTCGTGTATATATATATACATACACGCACATGAATATATAAATATATATACACATACATGCACATATAATTGAGAGTGTCTCATGGTTGGAAGGTTGCAGCAAGTTGCAAGAGAGGGCAGAAACATACAACACACAGTGACATAAAATATATCCATCTCCTCTTTAGACCAGGAAAACCACAACAGGGAGAATTTCCCACCCATTTCCATTCTGTCCTGGTATTTTGAGCCACCTTCTTGTGGAGGGTTTCTCGTTTTTTCCCTCCTTCTCCTCCCTCACATCCTTGGCCTTTTTATCCTTTCCAGCCAAAATTCAGAGTTCACCGCCTGTGCACTGAGCAAGGAATCAAGTACTCAACAGCACAAAGATGGATACCAGTTGTTTCTACAGATTCATGATCAAGAGGATGCTTCCATTTTGGTTCCCGTTTAAATGGAAATCTGCTCTGTCAACATCAGAATCAGGCTTTAAATGGATGTTTGTCATTTGGGCTTGATTGTTGCAACAGCACAAGAGAAAAGTGGGTGAAAAGCCAGAAATCCTCATTTAGTTGCTGGGTGTTTAATAGCTCTGTGTGACCCAACAATCCATCCTGCAGCTGAAACCCCTGTTAGAGGTAGCACTTCCCAAATTCTCTGAACAATATACTCTGAGCAGTCACTATGTAGCAGACAATTTTATCTCAAAATAAAGAAATCTGAGTGAAATTCACATTTAAAGATGGGAAGTGGAAAAAGGTGACCTCTAAGATCCTCAGGTCCAACCTCTAACTAATGCAGCACTGCCAAGCCCACCACTAAACCATGTCCCCAGTTGCCACATCTGCATGTCTTTTAAATACCCTAGGGATGGTGACTCCATCACTTCCCGGGGCAGCTGGCTCCAAAGCTTGACAACCCTTTCCATGAAGAAATTTCTCCTCATCTCCAATCTAAACCTCCCCTGGTACAACTTGAGGCCATTTCCCCTTGTCCTATCAGATGTTGCTTGGGAGAAAAGACTGGCCCTCACCTGGCTACAACCTCCTTTCAAACAGTTATAGAGAGGGATAAGGTCCCTCCTAAACCTCCTTTTCTCCAGGCTGAACACTTCCAGCTCCCTCAGCAACTCCTCACCAGACCTGTGCTCCAGAACTTTCACCACCTCCACTGCCCTTCCCTGGACGCACTCCAGCACCTCAGTGTCTTTCCTGTAGTGAGGAGCCCAAAACTGAGCACAGGATTCTAGGCGCAGCCTTACCAGTGCCCAGTACAGGGTGAATACCAAGGACAGAGGAACAGATGGCCACATCCTCATCTGATGCTGGTCTCTGTGGCTACACTTCTAGTGAGTCAAGAACAGTTTGTGCCATTGGAAAATCTGGTCCTATGTCTTTGAAGAATAATTTGGTCACTCTAAAGAAAAGGCATATCACATCATTTTTGTTCTGGGCTTTGTTTCCGAGTCATTGCCAGCTGACCAGAGGGAGGTGACAAGAGCTACTGAGGTCATTTGTCTCCCTCCTCCCCAGCCAGCACATATGGCATCTTAAGGAGCTCAGCCCTTGGGTCTTGGGGAAGACAAACTGCAGGCTCATTCTACAGAGGAAAACTTCTTAAAGCATTACAGAAAAAATTGATGAAATAGTCCCATTTACTATGCAGGAGAAAACAAATATACTTCTCTCAGTTTTCACTATAGGATATAACTGCCATCCTACAATGCACTTTCCTGGCATGCCAGATCACATCATGTAGTATATGGAGCTTTATGTTAAGTTATTCACTGCAAAGGAGGAGGATCAGAGCACTGAAGATAGCAGTAGGCATTACTGGATTTACTTCATTGCCTATTGTATAGATTGGAAATAGCTTAGAAGCTCATAACTCCTCTAACAGAGGAAATTTTGCCACCCACAGGTTGAAAATTTTGGTGAGAATCTTGCTTTCATTTCACAAACAAGTGGTTAAAATGTCTGTTGTCTGCATTGCCAAAGACCAGCATGCAGAGATCTTAAGTAACCTGTAAAAAATAATGAAATTCACTTTGTAATAATGAGACTTGAACATAATGAGAATACAGGTTTCTTCTTTCTCTTTACCTTTTGTTTTTGAGCTTGCCAAGCATGTATTTTATGTCTTTCTTCTGTAAACCATTAAAAAACCCCTACAAAGTCAGGCAACTGAGGGAAGTTCGAAAGTTTTAAGAAATTTGCCTAGACCAAGATTTTCAGCACAACTGCAAAGTTTACAGCACTGTCTTATCTCATGCATAGGGAGCTGGCCTGGAGCAGGAGGACAGTGACAGGGACATAGAGGAGGGATGCATTAGCTGCCAAAAATTACTCCTCTTGTGTTACTGCTGGTAAATACCAACATGGTGCTAGTTATAAGGCACTAGCAGAAGCAGAGAAATTATTCCTTTTAATCCTGGACCATTAGGAAAATTATGGGAGGGGAAGGGAGAAAGTCTTCTGCCTACCCTAAATGTATGAGCTAAAGCCAGTGTAGGATACTAAATACTGAATAATTTTAAAAAGCTCTAATTCCCTCAGTAGGAAAACACATGTTCTTCTGTGTACACATGCAAGCACACATACCTTTTTTTAAAGTTGGTTGGAGAAGGTATATATTGATTTACATCAAGTGGAGATTCGGCTCTGTGGTTAGGATCACACATGCCCAGCTCTCCTTCATGTCAGATTGTCTGAATCCCAGTTGGACTTTTCAAGTGTATTTCATATTTGAAATAATATAATATATATAATAATATTATAAATATATATAATGTATATAATCTCAGCATTAGTGAAGCCAAACTGACCAGTCCAGTATCATTTTCTTACATACCAGGGCCTAATTCTTCTTCTTACTGGTGCCAAGAGGCTCAGAGCAGGACCCTGCTTGGGAGTGCTGTGCTTCTGCTATGCAGCTCACGCTGCCAGGGCATCACACAGTATTTATATTTACAGCTAAAGACAGATATACAATTGTGCCTTGACATATACATGCAAAGCTTTCTGTTTCTGTTAGTTTTGAGGCTCACTGTTTGGATCATGTTCTATTACTACAAAAGTTAAGTCTCGCAGACAAGATATTTACTCGATCCTTGACAGTGTGCATTAGCAGCTCAGGCACTGCAGGTAGCTCACAGCTCAAGGAACTGCAAAGCCTTGAAGAGAAGACAACCCCAGTGCCAAGCACAGAGCCAAAGTGCCGACGCTTTGTTCCTTATGATCAGATAACTTGCTTATCCATTCGATTTGACCCTGTGCAGATTTTGTGAACAGTGAAAAGAAGCAAATTCCATGTGTGGGCTTTGGTAAATTCCTGGCTTCACCATTGCTACTCTACCTGTTTGCTGCATGATATTTTACTCCTTGGCCAGTCTCAAAGCAAGGCTGCAGAGAGGGGATGGAGGATAATAATAGAGCTTAATTCTTATAGTTTTCAGGAACTTATCTCTCCTTTAATTGTTTAGTTGATTGATTTTTGCCTAGGAAGAGACACTGATTTTCCCATTCTTTCAAGGTGAAATAAATCATAGAATCATAGAATCACAGAATGGTTTGTGTTGGAAAGCACCTTAAAGATCATCTCGTTCCAGTGTTGCTGGAGGGGCAGGGATACTCATTAGACCAGGTTGCTCAAAGCCCCATCCAACCTTGCCTTAAACACTTCCAAGGATGGGACATCCACAGTTTCTCTGGGCAACCTGTGCCAGTGCCTCACATCCTCTCAAGTAAAGAATTTCTTTCTAGTATCTAATCTAAATTCACCCTCTGCCAGTTTAAAGCCATTCCTCTTGTCCTGTCACTACCTGCCCTTGTAAAAAGTTCCTCTCCAGCTTTCCTGTAGGACCCCTTCAGGTACTGAAATATCGATCACATCCATGTAATTCCCCACCCAGACTGCAATGCACAGGCATAACCCAAGTGTCTGGTAACGATGAGCTGTGCATTAAGCCAGAACATAAAAACAAAACAACAAAAACCCCACCAGAAACTCTGCTCTACAGCTGAGACTTAGAGGCTCATGCTGTTTTTGCCATTTAATTTGCCACAAGATAATTAGAGCCTCCTACGACGATTTTCACTTTGTGGAGAGGGAGATGCAGACCCTTCAGCACAGTCTCCCTCCATGCATAAGGCATTTCTCTACTACAGCTCTTTTTTTGCCAGCATGGGGTGCAGGGGCTGGCAATTGACCACAGCAGACTGAGAGAGCATTTTTACTCATGGATATAACAGTGTTTATGCTTTTTATTTTTCCACGTGAGATAAGCTTACTTGTTTTGTTAGTGCATTAGAAAAATACATTAAATACATTTGAAGTGGCTGGAGAAGGGACAGTTTGCGTTGTTTGTGGCCCTAAAAGTTTTCATACCCATTGCAGTGAAGGCTCATTTTCTCCTATGGATTTCTATGGGTCTTGAAATTAGCCCTGTGTGGGGCTAATTTTTCTGTGGGATTATGATACCTCCCTGGAATGAAAATAAGCATGTTTTCCCATTCTGTGACATGTTTTAAAGATTTCTCTTTTTTCCCTTGGGAATTTGTCTCTTTACTCTGGTGAATGACAGTTTTAATAAAAATTAAAAAAAATTCTATGCAATGAAGGACATACATAGAGCTGGTGACCTAGACATGAATATAGACATGGACTAGAGCAATGCCACCTGCTTCTATGCCTCTGCATGTAGAAGCATCTCTTTGCAAGAAGGGTTAATTTTTGTAACCTACTTTGTGTTGGACACAAGCAAGAGATGGCTAAACTGAAATCTGTGCGTGCAACATACTGAAGGATCCTTGCTCTTAGCTTGTGGTTATTTTACTCATTCCAATCCTATTTAATATACTACATCAAATACTCATATTCACTTCTGTTTCCTTAATGAACTGACTAACATTATTATTTTCAAAGAAAGCCCTTAGATTTCATGAGCCCTAGGGCTCTCTTCTCTAGTACTATTATACAATTTATATTGGACTTGATTTGCCCATCTCATGCTTGCACTTACACTACAAAATCTAAATTACATTATCCAGCCTTGCAGGCACCACACATCTCACCTTGTGTATTACAACAAGCTAATCCTTCCTGGTGATTCTCAATTTCTCTATGGATGCAAATGAAAAATAGTTAAAAAGAAATGCATTTAAATCCCAAAAAGATAGGTGGAGATGCTGCTTGCATTTTTCTGTCAGATAAACCTCTGCATTTTTCTGTAGCTTCCAATAAATCTCAAATATTCTGTGCTTATAAAGTGGAATAATCTGTGCGTGTGTGTTTTGGAGGTATGGCAATACAAAAAGTGTTACAGAGTTTTTAAGTCTATGCCAGTAATGGATTAAACCCAGGTTTTATACTTAAATCCGAGGATTAGCTTTCCCTGTAAAACTTGGCACACACATCTTATGACTTCTCAAAGACATGTTTTGGTCTAGTCATGGCATTTCCAAATTCTGACTCTGGCCAGATGTCGATAAAAGATTCTAGGACCCCAGGTTCCTCACAGACGAACTCAGTGGAGAAACCTGCACTATATTAGACACTGAGAAAGATGCTGGCCTTTCAAATATTTATTTGAAAACAACTTTCTGGAAGGAGAAACCACTCCAGGCTACTTAACTTAAAAGGGACAGCCTGTGGATCTGGTCTGAATCTGGGAATGAAGAGAATAGAACACTCTTAGCATCATAGAATCATTTAGGTTGGAAAAGACCTCTAAGATCATTGAGTCCAACCACTAATCCAGCACTGTCAAGCCCACCACTAAGCCGTGTCCGTAAGTGCCACATCTAAAAAACATTTGAACACTTCCATGGATGGTGGTTCCACAGCTTCTCTGATCAGCCTGTTCCAGTGCTTGACAACTCTGTAGTAGTGTACCTTGAGCTGTCCCAGATAGACTGAGCAGGGAGAGATTCATACTCTTGGTCACCTATGTGAGGATTCAAACACAATCCCTAGCAGTGCTGCTCAGAGTTTTTAAGCCATTAAAGCCATAAGAGTGGGACAAAATCATGACAAGACTCAGCTGGTAATGTGGCAGGCATGGCAAGGAGCTGCAAAGGCGTGGGACGGCTCTTGGTGAGCTGTGCATGGCTTCGGGTCTTCTTTGGGATGGCCAAGCTGACTGTGACAGATGAGCACGAGAAGCCAAGGTATGGGCCAGTCAACAGTAGCGTGGACTAGTATATAGGCATCCCTCAGAGGCTAACAGAGGGACAGGCCAGTGGCAGTGGGGTGCCAGCTGGAATAGATCACAGAATCATAGAATGGTTTGGGTTGGAAGGAACCTTAAAGATCATGCAGTTCCAACCCCCTGTGATGACTACTTCCTCTAGAGCAGGTTTTTCAAAGCCTCATCCAACCCAGTCTTGAACACTCATGGGGTGGGACATCCACAGCTTCTCTGGCCAACCTGTGCCCGTGCCTCACCACCCTCACAGTGAAGAATTTCTTCCTAATATCAAATCTAACTGTACTCTCTGTTAGTTTAAAGCCGTTCCCCCTTGTTCCATCACTACATGCCCTTGTTAAAAGTCTCTCTTTGGCTCTCTTGTTATAGGTTTAGATTTTCTCAATATAGTCTTGCTTAGGAGTCCAGACACAGAAAATTCTGGATGCTGCCCCTGTCCCCCAAAGTAGGAGCTGCAAGCTGTCTACATCTCTGCCAAGCTCGTGTAACATGGACGCCCATCCAGCCATCCAAATACCAGTATTTAACAACTCTGCCTCACCTGCTTACCCTGTGCTTCCTGTTTTATTTTTGTAACTAGAATTTACAGTTCCACCCTGCAGCACCCACAAAAGTGCACAAACACATGAGAAGGAATCACGTTCACTGCAGCAGTACTAACTCCACTAAATGGAGACAACAACTGCCTTTCCTCCCCCCGGCTGTTCATCTCCTGCAAGGGAAAGAAAAGACAACCCATAAAAAGAGACTGAAAAAGAAAGTCACATGAATCAACATAAATAGGAGCATCTCACACAAAGAACAGACTCAATCAGCTGGGCAAGGGACATGGTGGGAGTGACATACCCACCACGCTGCCAATTACAATGGAACCTGACTGCATTGTGATGGAAAAGACACTTTTTTCCTTCTTCCTTATAGTTACTTTGGTAATAGGCAATTTATCTTAATAACAGTGGGAAAGAAAATACTCCAGTGGAAGTGGTGTATAGCAGCTAACTGTGAAGTAGGCAGAAAGAAATGCAGAAAATTAACTTTTGCTGCAGCCTTCCTCATTGTTGTGTACCATACAGTATTTCCTTAAATATAAAAAGGGGGGGCTTTTTTATCTTCCTTTATGTTTGCCCTCCCCAGGGTCTAATGCTACTGCCTGGGCCCCTCCCTAATGCAGAAATTCAGATGGCTGAATCTCACCCACAATTTTTGCACCTCCATTTGCAGCACCATGGCAGCACCTCCAAACCCAGCAGCACCCAGTAGGCCACTTCCATCTGCCTTGATCTGCCATTCTTCTGGTGATTTCTATGTGCTGTTTTGCTCTGCAGTGGGATCCTCAGGTATATTCTGGTTTTAGAGAGTGTTTTCATTATTTGACCTGCCCAATCAGAACCAGTTTTTAAACTCCATTTTTATTAACTTGGAAAAAAAAAAAAAAAGAGAGGTTTCAGACAAAGCTGATGGTAAACAGATGCTATTCAGCTAATAGTGGTTGCTTCTCTAGGTACTCAAACACAGAGATGGGTCTGAAAAGAACAAAACTTTCCCAGCACTTGTTTTAATGAGTAGGCTTTCTTGCATTTGATCATCTGTTTTCTCAGAGGAAAATGTTAAGAAGGCTTGTGATTAGCCAGAGGCAATTCACTACCCAGTATAACACAGAGGTGGGGGAGTGAACTGCTGATGCTCCATGTCACACACAGTCCCCTTCCCCCTCCCTCCCCATCCTCAGCTACTGTTGCAGCTGAAGCCAAGCCACTGGATGCACAACCTGGAATCATAGGATCAAAATAATTGCAAAACAATAACTTCTGTAGCTCAGCAAACCAAGGCAGCTTGCAGAGACTGTCAATCCCCACACTTACAAGCCGCAATCTATTTTCACCACCGTAGGCTGCCAGGTTAATTAAATGGGACTCCTCGTGGTGTCAGGAAGGAAGTCAAGCAGCAAGTGTTTGTAGAAACAGGCTTTAAAGAGAACAGCATACTAGAAAGGGAAGAAATTTCCTGGGAACACATGCTTTTGTACATTTGTTGGGAGATGTAATATGCCTTGGCTGCTGCAGAGGGTCCCTTCCTAAGTGGTGTCCTAGTTAGCCCTGGTGCAGTAATGCCTCTTTTCCTCACTTCTAGGGATGTTAGGATGAATCCTCAGCTCAAAGTATTTTGTCATCAATGCTACTACCTGACAAAAAGCCAGGTCCGCAGAGCCACTGAATGCCTCCAGCTTCTATGTTTTTCAGGATAAGCCCTGAAAATCTTCACATCACATTTTTCTTTTTTTCTCTCTTTTTTTTTTTTACAGCCAGTGAGATAATGTTCCAGTGTTTTCTTCTCTTTTATGACTCACAAAACTCACTCTCCCTTTAATGTAGAAGCAGCAGTATCCTCTTTCTTTGTGCTGAAAAATGCACGATTACCACAATTAAGACAGTCATATAACATCTAACTGCTTTATTTTTCACATTATGGTGAGAATGCTGCAGTAGTTTCCTAGGCTTCATAGCAGGACTAGAAAAATGACCATTTTCAGGAGTTCCCATTTCCTTATCCAGTATCTCCTCACCTTGACTCCTTCAGGAATTTAAAGCACTAAAGTCTCAAAGTCACACAAGTAGTTGTCTATTAATATAAATCACATCAATTTTGTTAACTGTTCAGTGCAACTGTTAACACTTGCCCAGCTTGTGTCACCCATTGATGATATTCCCTCTAAATAAAGGTGCATCCATCCTTCCTTGACTGCTTTTCACACCAGGCTCATATAATTAGAAAAAGGGGATGAATACAAGGCAATATAGGATATATTTCAATTCACATCATCTGTTTTGTATATTTAACCCACAGAGCTATGTAAAAGGGCTGTAGATTATCTGTGGCATCACTAAAGCTGCCCCTTGAGTTCAGAATGGCGATGGGGAAAAGGACCAGCTAGATTGTCAGACCAGAGCTTAAGCAGCAGCAGTGTCTGCTGAGGCAGAGAGAAATCTGCTGGCTGAATTGAGCAGTTCAAGTGTGAATGAGCCTAAACCACTTCTGTTTTTCTTTAGTGCAGAATAATTCTGGTGGACTTGCTGTTGCCTGGATAGACAGCATTGCACTGCAGAGCGGAACCTAACTTAATAAATCGTGATTCCCACATTATCTTTTAATGGTGACTTGTCCATTCAGTTAAAAAATTCTGAGGGCACATCTTAAAGAGCCATCTTCATTCTTAGCATGTTTTAGGTAGATTCCTTGTATCCTCCCTTAAATTCCGTCTCTGACTTCCCTAGAACAATCTCTTTTCTATATTATTATTTAGACTATTTGTCTGGGCATGAATATCCACCCTTTTCATTTATGTGCAGATCCAGTTTTTATTACTAAACAGACTGTAAACAAAATCAATCCTTTCTTCTCATATGGAAAAATAAAGAATTTAATGGAAAAAGATAGATGATCTATAGGTTTCTGAGAAGTCTTACTCAATTTAGAAGAGAAAAAGACCTAATTCTCTGTCATGTTTTATGTGAGTTCAGAGTTATTCCTGTGAAACCCTTTGGCATAATTCCTGTTCACCCATTTTACACTTTCCATAAGAGCTGTAAGACTGTATATGTGCAAGAAAGAAAACCTCGGCTGTTTCTAATGCTTCATTCCTTTCAAAATAAGTATAGAGCTCAGCAAAAATTGCTATCAGACCCCAAGTATCAATGACCATTCTTTATGCTAATCTTTCCATTTCCTGCTATTACCAGTTCCAGGGTCAACGGCTAAAAAAAAATAATACTGAACTATTGTAAAATCATCTGTCATTTTATTTTCTCCCCCCAGTCTCTTAAAGAGTGTCTGCAATGAATTACCTCCGTGTCTGAAATGAATTACTACTCCATCCCACACAAACACACCATCATTACCTGCCCCAAGCAAGGTCTGGAACTATATTGCTCTTGTATGTTAAACAATAGTCAAGCAATGGTGAGATGCAATTGATTATGTGAAACGTTAGAAAGCTTTAGTAAATCAGCTTCTCTGAAGTCATCTGGGCCTTAGGTGTAGCTGGTTTTGGTTTAAGGGGTTATTACACTTTCTTTCTCCTTTTCTTTTCTTTTCTTTTCTTTTCTTTTCTTTTCTTTTCTTTTCTTTTCTTTTCTTTTCTTTTCTTTTCTTTTCTTTTCTTTTCTTTTCTTTTCTTTTCTTTTCTTTTCTTTTCTCTTCTCTTCTCTTCTCTTCTCTTCTCTTCTCTTCCTCTTATATTTTTCTTTTATTTCCTTTTGCTTTTCTTTTGTTTCCTTCCTTCCTTTCTTCCTTCCTTCCTTCCTTCCTTCCTTCTTTTTTCTCCTCTCCATTATTCCATTCTTTTTTCTCTCTTTGAAAACTATCTTGATGCTGACACTGCAGAAAGTAAATTGTCCAAATCTTTGAGAACCATGCCTTGTCATTCCCAAGACCCTACTCCCTCATCAAATCCCAACTCGCACTATAGACAGAGATAAACTTTTCATCTTGGAGCCAGATTGGTGCCTCACTCTGATCTCTTCTACTGGAAACAGCTACGTCATTCTTCAGACGCTTAGAAGTGGTCGTCTCATTTTCAGTCTCAAATTATTCACACTATTTTATACTACCTCAGTTGCTTTTCTCTCTTGCCAGTGTTTCCCTGCTTGAAATACTTCATATTGCGTATTGCCTGCCTGCATTCGTTTTGCTGTATTAGGCAAGACAAGTCAGCTTAACAGGTAGTTCTCCATTGGCTTTTGTTTGTTTGCTTGCTTAGGAATGCCCTATTGTAATTTAATTTTATTTCTTCAGGGGCAAATTTTCCTAAATCAGAAGAAGCCACCTATCGCTGTTTGTCATTCAGGTAACGCCACATTAATGAAACTATAATCTAGAGGCAGTGTTCCCCACTACATTGCAATTAAAATCCCCCTAAACCACTAATTGCAATTAGAATACCACTTTCCTATAACAACAGGCAGCCTATTAAGTCTTAAGATAGAGTTTGGAAGGAAGACAAACCAGCACATCTCTTCAATTTTTAGCACAAAACTGGCTAAAGTTTGTGTTCAAATTTATGTCCTATTTTAAACCAAACTTCAGTCCAACCAGATTCCCAGCACCATGGTACAAGCCATAAACAGTATCCATACATTTCCATTTTTTAATCAAAACCCATGTGTACTGATGTCAGTGCAATGAGATTCCACAGACATAGTGTCTGTACCCTTTGCAAAGATTACAGTGGAAATGGGGTTACTCTGAGATTCACTTTTAATGCCATGGTGACCAGGCAATTGTTTCTCCCTGTTTCAACTCTTGGTTTCATTGCTCTGCTCAGGTGCTGCTTCTATTTAAAGGTATCGAGTTAGTTTGAGGAGAAAATATGCTGGAGCCCAGTATAAATGAGAACAATCTCTAGTGGAGCTGCTGCATGATGCGCATAAATCATGCCGAGAAGAGGTGAAGGCTGAACTGTGCCAGTGTTACTCCCACTCTGGTATCAGGCAAGAAATGCATGGAAATGAAAGGCGAGCGCGTGGCGGGGCAGCAGCTCGTGCTGCAGCACCTTTCTGGATGGCACAAATGGGAAAGTCAGTGGAGCTGCTGCATTGTATCACTATAATGGGGGTCAGGATCCAGAGCAGCAGCACTGTATCTATTATTGGGAAATAACAGATACACACAAAGGAATAATCAGGCAGTGTTTTGCCCTGCAGATCTCTTACTGGTTTTCATGCATATTGGGTTTAAAGGGCAGAACCTCCTTTTCAAGTGGTGTGCTGGGAAATGTATTGGGTTAGAGATTTGGCTCTGATGTGTACTGTGATCTCTTAAGACCGATTTCAAAAGCCTGTATGATGAGCACTGCAGGTATGGGGAATAAAAAGATTTGTAGCATGGTCCCAAATATTCTAGTTGCACGTCTAGTACAGATGAAAAAATTGCTTGCAGAGTTGTTGTTTGTATCATCTGTTACTTGACCAGCTGAAATGCAAATAGGTGAAGATCCTGCCTCAAACATAAATCCATAATTATTTTGAATGCTTAAAAATTTTTCCTGGAGTTTGTCCTCAGCCCACACCTGCAGGGAAAAGAAGTCATGGAACCACAGAATCATAAAATGGTTTGGGTTGGAAGGAACCTTAAGAATCAACCAATTCCAAACCCCCTGCCATGGGCAGGGAAGCCTTCCACTAGACCAGGTTGCTCAAAGGCCATCCAACCTGGCCTTGAACACTTCCAGAGATGGGGCATCCACAGCTTCTCTTGGCAATCTGTGCCAGTGCCTCACCACCTTCACAGTAAAGAATTTCTTCCGAAAATAAAATCTGAACTTCCCCTGTGTCAGTTTAATGTAATCCCCCCGTGTCCTATCACTGGCCATCGCCATCTCCATACCTAAAACATACCATCCTGTGAAATGAGGGGACTTGCCAAGGTTTTGAACAGAAAAGGGTAAAAATTTACTGCTTTTGGAGTATTGCTTGAAGAAAAAATACAAAGAATGCCTGAAACATCCTAAGACAGACAGCTATCCAACATCCATCCACTCATCTATGCTGTGCAACGGAGGAAATGGCACAGTCACTGTTGAAAATACAAAATGTTCCTGTTAAAAGGGAGAATCTCATTGCTGAATTTAACTGCTTTGCTGTGTGCATAACGGAGCTGAGAGTTGGTAGAGGATGGGACAAGACACTGGTTGGGCATAGTAGGAATGATGTACAGATCTTTTCTATCGTTAGCCAGGAGCAATAACTATGCTTTAAGAACAAAAGCCTGAAACAAAGCCTGAGCAGTGCAGGGGGTTTGCAGGGGTTTCATCATATTGAGTATCTTCACTGGTGCATTTCTAAGCCAGGGGAAAGCCTTCTATACAGCTGTGGCTGAGCCCTCACTTTATAACTGAACTTTAGATTTCATCAGTGATTTATCAGTGATAAATCGAGTGTCTCACAGAAAGTTCTGTTAAACCGCTAAGCACTAGGAATTGCATCAGATCAGCAAACACGAACAAGAAGCAGAGTCTGTCCACAGAGCGGTGAATTACTTGGCAAGGGCTCAATGGCTTGGGGTGATTCCAGTGTTTTTAACAGCAGAGGAGCAGAGATGCTCTCGGCTTCCAGTCTGCACATCCCGTGTATGCTCAGCACCTTACCCTTTCTGATCAGCCCAAACACTGCTTCAGTGCCCTTCACCCAGCTACAAAACCTGCCTTCATTATTTACTGCTGGCAAGAGGAAAACAATTCTCTGTAAAATAGCCAGTGGGGAGTGGGAATTTTTATGGCTGACAGCAGAATGGTTTTTTATGCTCTTTATCATCCCTGTTTATTGTCACCTCTTCACACCACTCCGGAGTCTGTTTGTCTTTCTGTTTACTTTAGATATATTAATTGTGCACCAAATAAATGTGCATTTACCAAGGGGTGAGTCACAAACCATCTTCTTTGGCTGGTGTTTATGGTGATCTGGCACCTATCCAAAACATCCGTCCTGGCCCATTTACAGCATTGTGTGGCCAGCATTCAGATGCTCTGCAGGGCCCTTAATGCTGTTGGGCATGGCTCTCAGCAGCTCTCATCTCAATAACACAGCCAAGCAGTGAGTCAAGAGGCTGCCGACACGGTCTGTGCCTATCATGAGGTTTTTTGGAGGACGTGGGCACACAGTCAAACCTCACTGAATTGCTGTACTTTGATGAGTTACGGCTGTGCAGCTGGGCCAGCATGTTCTGAGCTCCCTCTCTGCAAAATAGAAGAATTTAGCATAAGGAAAGAATAGCAAAACTATATTTTCCATCTCACAATTAGGAGCATGCCTCGGGACAGAAGCAGATTTACCAGGGAAGTGAAGATCATGAGTGCATTTCTGTGCTTCTCAGCATCAGCCAGTGTGGAATGCACCTCTGCATCATACAACATTGTCCCCTCCAGACGCATGAGACCTGCACCCACCCTGCTGAGGTACAGCAGCACAGCTGATGGCATGCTATTAGACCTCCATAATTCAGCTATATTTGCCTTGGTGTCCTTTCCTAGAGAGAGAGTTCTACAGTCACTGTGGATTCATTCCCCAAAGCAGTAATTTTTTCTTTATGTCATTAGGGCTGTTGTCTCTCAAAAGGTCTCCAGTCCTCATTCCCTCATGCAAACATCTGACAGATGTTCAGGAAGGGAACAGGATGGTTCAGGAAGTCTTTGAGAAGGACAAAGGAGGGTTTGCACTTAGCAAATGCAAATCTGGGGGAAAAAGGAGGAGTATCTCAGAAAAGGTGATGGGAAAGCTTCTTTCAGGCTCAGCAAATCACTCTCACTGGAGCAAAGGGCTGCAGTTGCTCCAGTGGCAGTTCCACAGATACTGAGTTTGGGGCATCCTCACTAAATCTACTTGAGAGTACCGTAAGGTGGTGGTACTTCCAATTGTTTTGTACAACAGCAATACCCTCAGAGTTGTCTGCTGTTTCTGACTTAATCAATAAAGGCCATTAGAAGCTCACTTTTCTGCTAATACTACTCTGAGTACATCTTGTTGGGAGGGTTTTTTTATGACATTAAACGACACAGTGCATTGATTTCTCGTGAGAGATACAGCTTAGGGTTTTTGTCATCCCATCACATAACACAATTTCCTTGCTACATTTCTAACTGCTGCAACTTAATATTCACTGTCAATGAAACACCTTACCAAGTTTTATTTTTTTTTTAAAGAGAAGTGAAAGCAAATGTCTTTGAAATATTTATATAAATATAGATTCAGCTGGTATGAGAATGTCTAGTCACCTTATTTATATATGCATATATGTATATATACACATATATATTTATATAGCAAATACCACCATCATTCAAGTATCGTTTTGAAAGGAAGTGGGTCCTAAACGTTCTCCTGAAAAGCATCCAACAGAGATTCCTGGAGTGAAGTTCTCTGACTGACTGTATATTACATACAGTAAAACATTGTTATGTTCAAACCTTTGTCCTTCCACAGCAAGTTGGACAGCATTTCTGAGAGGATAAGTGCAGACCTCAGGACTCAAACAAACTATGCCAGTGAGGCTTTGGGATCTGCAGTTGAGCTGGCAGGTCCTTAACATCTGTGTTCCTGTTGTGGGGTTGACAAACTAGTCCACAAACCAGTGCAATATCCTTAGGCCATCCCAAACTGAGTTTCCTTCAAAATCATGGAATGACGAAGTGGTTGATGTTGGAAGGGACCTCTGTAGATCATCTGGTCCAAGACCCCTGCTCAAGCTGGACCACCTAAAGGCAGTTGCCCAGGACTGTGACCAGATGACTTTTGAGTATCTCCAAGTATGGAGACTCCATAAACTGTCTGGGCAACATGTGCCAGCACTTGGTCTACCTCCCAGTAAAAAATAGGTTTCTTTCTTAGCAGTTTTCACAGCCTATTGTCAGTCTGCTGAGCCCTGCAGTTCCTCATGCACTTAAAAACAGCAACAGTGTTGAATTTGAATGCCAGAGAAGACCATAAAAAAAGCATTATGTTAAAGATTCTCAGGTCACTTAGAGAAGGATTCACCTCAGGCAGTTTTAGTCAGGCAGAACAGAGCCATTAGTTCCAGGCTGGTCCTCTAGGCAGTCCCGGCATTCAGCGGAAAGAGACCAGTATCTCTAGAGCGTGGTGACCGCCACCAAAACAAGTGCCTCAGGGAGCAGCTTGCACTTCAAAGGTGCTACAGTATTTCTGTTCTCGTCATTACGGAAAGTGCCCCGCTGCTGAAACAAGACTGCTGAAATCAAGTGCATTGGATGCCTCTCCTGGTTCAGAGGTGCTCATTCTCTGGCTGCTGCTGGAACAGCGCTGGTGCTGGTCACAAAGGGGGAAGATACTAACTCAAGCTTAGGCTGAGCATCTTCTGCTTGCTTCTTTAAAAAGAAACTGGGATCTCTGGATGATGGGCCAGTAAAGAGTTTGCTAAAATGGAAAGTAATATTATATCAGTGTTAGATTACAAATAAGCCACATGTACCATATGTACATGATGGAGCAGATGTAAACATGTTTTTTCTCTCTGCTAGTCTTGTCCAGGCTACTTTGAACTTGATTACAACAGGGGATAAAAAGACAGTTGATTGTATTTAACATGGACTTCAAATAAAGGTCTTTAGCAGAAGAGATTAAGGAAAAGGTGTATGATTGGAGTATTTATTACACCCTTTTCTGCCTTGAAAAAGCAGTGAAGAGAGAAGGGGCAACACTGGCAGATGACATAAAAGCAGTGACAGGGCCAGAAGAGTCTAAGGAGGAAATCCAGTGCCACCTTCCAAAGCAAAGGAACAACTGAACCATCGTCTGAGAAAACAAAGATGAGAAAAATCAGGGGTAGAATACACAGGTTGGAGGCTCTAGCACATTGATAGATTCTGAAGGGTTTTAGGAGAGAATTGGTTGGTCCCTGTGAACAACAGTTCAGGGAAATCATGCACTCAGTGCAGAACTGTGTTTATGAAAATGTAGCAAATTCTAGTAAATATACATTGCTAGAATATTAAAACTGGATTTTAAGAATAACACCAAAAATAGCCTAATGTCACATGGCTATGGTGGCAGGAGCTTGGTAAGAATGCAGTGACTGGTTCAGTGAATTTCAAATCAAACCTTCAGAAATTAGATATCAGTGCCAAAGTCATTGAAGTTTTTAAATTAAATAGAGCATAATAACAGAGAAGAAAAGAACAGATCTAAATAACTCATTTTCTATTTAGAGAAATAGATGGATTTCAGAGTGGAAGAAGTCTCACACAGCACAGAAAATATTAGGAAGAATGCAAAGGTGAGAGAGAGGAACAGTTACTTTAAAGAAAAGGTGAATAAAAAGGTGTTTCATGGAAGTATATTCCATCCTGAGTACTACAGAGATGGTAAATTGGCAGCCTTATTTACTCCCACTCACAAAATCAAAACAAGAGCCATCCATTGCAACAGAAGGGCAGTAAGTTTTGAAGTGATAAAAGGCAGACATCTAAAGATAATTTAACCTGTAAAATTCACTGTGACACAGTAATGTTAAGTTAAACTTAACCAAATTTGAAAAAGGAATGGATATTTATATTAATAGCATATATAACCAGTCATGTTGGACAGGAGCTAATAGAAATCCTTCAGGCTCTAAGCAAAAAAAGCTTTATTTTTTGCCAGAAGTTAGGATAAGCCTTCTTTCTATGGGAAAGTTGTTCCATAATTGGTCATGAAAGGTTTCTTACATTTTCCTGTGATTTACCAAAACATATAGCATTAGTCACTGTTGGAGAAAGACTACTAGATTATATGGACCATTGATCTGACCCAGCATGGCAATTTTTATGGTCCTGTGAGCAAAATCCAATGAATTTGCAAGGAAACCTGATAGAATAACAGCTTCAGTTTGAATGTTTCTTACTGCTACAGAGGCCACAGAAAAAACAACTAAATTCCTGGCAATGACATATCTCTGCAGGCAGGCATGGTAGCAGCACAGGTATCTAATGCTTTTATGCCATTTGCTAAGGATTATACAGCAGTAATCTCTCCCATTAACACTTTGTCTCGTTCTGTGTTGAAGATCCCATAATCTTCTCTTTCCCTCCACCCTCTCAAAATGTTCCAAAACAAAAAATAAATACTGTGTGCATGGACTAAAACTTGTTAACGGAGATTAATTATCAAAGCACAGACCTACTGCTTATTAATCTCTCACAACTTTTCAAATCAGCCTATCCTCATAGAATTATATCAATTGTGGTTTTCTTTCCTTCTTTCCTTCTTTTCTTTCTTTGTTTCTTCCTTCCTTCCTTCCTTCCTTCCTTTCTTTCTCTTTTCCCTTTCCTTTCCTTTCCTTTCCTTTCCTTTCCTTTCCTTTCCTTTCCTTTCCTTCCTCCCATCCTTCCTTCCTTTCTTCCTTCTGTTTCACCTGTTATTGATTATCTGCTCCAAGGTAATGCATGTCTCTGTCACTTCCAAGTCCCCACCCTGCACTGCAGGTCAGTGACCATCTGTAGTGTTCGTGGGGTATGAGATGAGGCACTTATTTACCCATTTTCATTCCATCTCAAGGAGACAGAGACACTTGTTCGGCAGAACAGCATTTCTGAATTCATCCTCACAAAAGGCAATAGCCAGCAGCTTTTAATTTTTCCTCAGATTCTAAACTAAGCAAAATTGAGTTCCGTGCTCTGTTCTTGGCACAAGGACAATTAAGCAGTTTGGTGAAAATTCCGCTAGGGATGGTGTACGCTTGCCTTTTGTTAACCAGGCAGTGCCTACCAACTTTCACAACAATGCTGCCTATCAGCAGCCATGATGGGCCTGATCCAACTTAATTAGAAACATGTGGGCACACACTGGGCATCAAGAAAGAAGCAAGGAAACTTCTCCTGGAAAACTGCATGGATGAAGGAGGATGGATTTGGCCCCAGACACAGAGACAGCCTGAAACAGCAGGGTCAAACCATGACCACTGTGAGCCCAGCAACATTAAGCAGGAAATTCATGTGAACTGGAGCTTGAGCCCTGTTTTACTTTCCATGTAAGCACAGTCACAACGTGTTTATACTGAAACTTGGTAGAGATTCCTTCAAATTATACGTACTAGAGGTGAAGTTAATCCAGCCAATATATTGCTTGCAGCATTTCATTTTTTCTAAGTACCAGCTTTCCTTTTACAGGATCTCATAAAAACAAAACAGTATGTTGCTCTCTTATAGATAACCTAGGAGCAGCAGTCGGTGAAGTAGTCCCAGTGTCCAGAGCTACATTATATCTTTGATGTCTGGTTCTGCAGCACAAATATTTCTGCAGAGCAAGACATAATGAAAGTTTATGAGCTTGTTAAAGAACTGACTGTTACAAAGAACCATGCTCATTTTGACTCTATTAGAAACACAGGAAAAATAATTTGTCACTTTCCTGTGACTAGAGGGATCTCAGGGCGAATCTCAGATAAGACATCAACACTGTCAGTGATTACTCAGCCTTTTTTCATTACAGTTTATAAAGCCCTGAATAATAAACCCGTTTATACTGGCATTCCAATCCCGAAAATGCAACTTTACAAGACCCAGCTGTGGAAAGGACATTAATTTCCACTTTAGAGATGAGGCGAGTGAATCATGGGTGACGGGTGACTTGCACAAGTTCACAGTAAAGGGGTTTTGGCGCACTGTGGATGACAACATAACAATACCAATAATAATTCTAGTAAATAGAAATCCTGTGTTCCCTTTCTGGGCTATAGCTTGGAGATTTCTCCTACTCTTTCTCAGCTGTTTCTATTTGGTTTCTATTTTATTTTCTTAAACTGAGCATAATGTAGGAGAAAAAAAATCTTCTTTCCTTGGAATCTAAAAGCTTTTCATAAGTACACAGCTACTGAATGATGTTCCTATCTGACTGATATTTAATACATTTTTTCTGCTTGAATTGAGAACACAGTCATGCTGGAGGATAAATTCCAGCGACGACACTGCAACAGTTTGAGTGTTTTCTCCATTATGTGTCTTTACAACAGAGATAACCTTTTGCTTCTTGAAATATAATTGCATAGGGAGATAGTTGTTTTAAAAAAGAATTAATAATACTAGCGAACATTTTGCAGGGATTTTCCATAACAACCTGGTTTTATATCAGCCTCTCTAGAGCACAGCATCATTTATACTATAAAATTAATTGAAAATTGAAAACTGAACAACAGGAGATCTTTTCTTATAGCACATTCCTGGAATTATCTGCAGTATAGAAACTCCATAGAAATGTCAGTGATTTTTTTTGTCAGTAATCATTCCACGTCAATACTAGGATTCTCTCACACTCCCTCCTCTCCATGTATTGATATAGGATGATATTGATATAGCTGTGATAAGTGTGTATCAATAGATGTGGTGTTGTGCATTGATAGATGTTCAGAATGATCGTAACATAGGCAGGATGTGCCACTGCAATTATTTGTTTTCAACCAATCCTCCTCCCAAGCATATTATTAAATTAAATGAAGTATTAATATATTATTATTACACTGAAACAGTGGTGTAAACTTGTTCTACTTTACTACATTGGAGAGCAGATCATGGCCTTCCATGTTCCTGTTTTCCAAGGCAGTTTGCACTCTATCGCTGCTAAGTTTTGGCAAAATTCTATTCAGAGCTGGACATGTAGCACTTCTGATCCCTGAGGCTGCCCTCAGGAGTAAACCTGTGTGCTACACTGGGGGCAAATTGGCAAGCACAGCCACGAGCACAGCCGCGGTCTCCTTTCGGGTGTGCAGGATGCTGGCATAGGTGCTGACTTCAGTCTGCCAGCAGGGAAGTCCAGGACAGACACGCATTTGATGTGGGTACACTGAAGGAGCCTCCCCATGGAGTGTAAGGATGGGGACAGAGCAACATGATCCAAGGGAATGTTGTGGCTATGTGAAGGAGAGGATGGCTGTCTGCAGCCGCTTGCCTGGTGGAGTTTAGCTGTGGTTGATAGACAGGTAGGCCAGCGCTGCTGACTGCACTATGGCATCACTGAGCTGTAACAGCACCCACAAGGTCCACTTGTGAGTTTCCCAGAAAGATCTGGTCCTGGTGTCTGACCTGCTGAAGACTCATCCTTTCATGGACAGACCCTTCAATTTCTAGCCTGAGCTCTCTGCCATCATTTTTCTCTGGCCACCCCTTCAGTCAAGGTTCCAGCCACCACTGTCCTCATGAACTGCTCCCCTTGCACTGTGTCCTGCCCCCTCTGCTCACTGTGGTGCTGCCAGTCCCAGTCAACCAGGCCAGCAGCAATTCCTCCTCTTCCTCCGGTGAGGAGCTTTAGCAAAGATCTCTCTGCTGATGACAGCAATGCTGCTTATGAGTTCTGTTTGGCAGAAAAGATCCTAAGAGACAGGTAATAGTTAAATGATTATTTATTTTTTATTATTTGGAGCTGACCTATTTCAGTAATGCAGGGGGTATCCCTATTCCACAGAGAGCATCTCTGCTGCAACCAGCAACCAGTGAATCAGAAACTCTTTACTATGTGGGAGGTGAGGCACTGGCACAGGTTGCCCAGAGAAGCTGTGGATGCCCCATCCCTAGAAGTGTTCAAGGCCACATTGGATGGGGCTTTGAGCAGCCTGGTCTATGGAAAGGGTCCCTGCCCCTGGCAGGTGGTTTGGAACTAGGTGGCCTTTAAGGTCCCTTCCAACCCAAACCGATCTGTGATTATTTGATGCAGAAGCAGAACTCTGGGAAAGCTCGGCCATGCCTTGGCAAAGCTTCTTTTGCTACCAAAACCACAGAGTGCAGCTTCACCTTCAGGCTGTTCACATGCGGCACCAGTCACCGTGTGAGTAAGAGGTTTCTTACATGGCCACGGTTCATTCCACTCACTGGGGGTATTTGACAGGGATAGGTCCCAATCCTTTGCAGTAGCAGTTTCCTCTCCTGGTCTAACGTTATTCAGGACTGGAGATTAGCTGTCAGTAGGCTGTTCTGGGAGTTTGTTTTCCTTTGAGTCAGGCATCACTAATCAGACATAGCACTTCCTCCCAGGCTTTATTAAACAGAAATCTCTAATCCAGAAAACATTTCGAATTTTAAGACTAATTAAGTGTCATAATGTCAGCTAGGGTAAATAAAGCACAAAAGGAAAGAAATAAGCTCTGGGAGTGGAATGTGCTTTATTGAACACACATCCGGTACTCCGAGCATTGCTGTCACTCAGGAAGACATCATCCAGCAAACCTGATCAGAAAAATCCCCACTGAACTGATAAGGCAGAGCAACTCTTCAGGTGGCTTAGCTGTCACTTGAAAACCAGTTTGCAAGCCTGTGGGCTGACTGTCATGCTGGAAGGCAGTGAGGGTTTGAAGCTCACAGATACAGATACTTCTCTGGACTTCAGAAGGATCAAGATCAGATCCTGAGAGCTCTCTGCTGCTCCCTTGTTTTCCCTTGCAAAGGAAAAGAAGTCTCTTCAGGTGTATTTCTTCACTTTTTAAAAGATTTGCAAAAAATTCAGGCATAGTGAGTGATTTCCATCCCAGGTATGTCTGTATCATTTCAGTCACTGTAGACCTGGGGTTTTAAAACTCTGCCAGTACAAGAGTTGAATTGTAGTGTGTATAAATATACTGTTTATTAAATTTCTTTTTCTTTTGGTTACGTGTTTGGTCTTAAAAAGAGAAAAGAAAAAAAAACTTTCAAGAAGCAAATAGTTTGAGAAATGTTATTTAGTCATTCTTAGTTACAGAAACTACAGCTATATGTATCTTCAATCTGGCTTTTTCTGCCTCTCCTCATCTTAAAAATATCTTATGTGGTACTATAAATAATGAGCAGAAGGGAAAGTGATGCTTCTTGCAGGAAAGGAAAAGCAGCAGTTTAATCATGTTCAAACACAACTTTGGAGAATGAATGAATGTTCCTCCATGCATTTCCAGGCTTGAACAGGATAGACTGAGTCTGCAGGAATTTGTGTTTCAGACCTTGGTGTCAGTATGCATTACTGTGGGCTTTGAAAGATGCTCTTAAAATGTTTCTAAATAAGCAAATGGAGCAACCCTCTCCAGCGTGATAATCTGTGCTGTTACAACCACAACTCTAGCAGCAGGGAAAGAGGGAAGGGAGCAGAACTCTCTCCCAGCTGTGCCCCAGAAATCCTTTGCCACAGTAAGCAATTAACATCAGGTTTAATCTTTCACAGCATCAGGAAGGTAGCTGATGGTGTAACATCTGCACATGCTTTAGACATGCACTGCCTGCACTTTTTGCATCCAAAGAAGAGGCACAACTGCTTTTTGAAGTCAGCGGCCAAAACAAATGGCATTGAGGTATTGTGTAGGATTTCTCTATGCCTGGATGACACAGTGGAAAGGGTGCCTGACACAGCTCAGTAGCTAAAGAATGTGCTCAGGCTTTGTTTAAACAGCATAGGAAGACGGGTTCACTTTTTCCTGTAACGAACACGAAGCGTTAGGCATGTGGCACTAGATTCTGCTGCTGCTGTGCAAAAGGCATAGTCCTTGGAAGGAAAAAATCACAAAGATGCAGCACAAGGTATGCTGTAAACTTCAATAAACTCTTCAGAAATCTCCATTTTTGCCTGCCTGCCTTTCAGTGACAGCATTTAAAGTAATGTTCTAGGGCCCTTTTATGCAAAAAAGCCTTATTCCTAGGATGGCTCTTGCAAAATTCATGGCTGGTACGATTCCATGCCCTTATGACATGACAGTAACATCCATTTGTATCTGTTTGGCACTGTGTAAGTAGGTCGCACGATTACGATGAAGTTAAAATTAATTTTGCCTTTCTTTAAACGGTAATGGAACAGTTACCAACTGATTAAGGAAAACATTAGCGAGTACCATTTTAATTGATTTGAATGCATGTGTGTTTTGTGTTGGTTTAGTTTGAGGGCATTTTTAAACAAATAGCACTGTCATTGTGAGCCTTAATTAGATAATAAATTAATAGATAAATGGATTAGAAAGTTCAGTATGGCTTTCACAATTGCTGCTAGCGGCATAAAAATGAGGTGCTTGGTATTAGCAATGCTAATAAATGGCCTAAGGAATGCACTTGGGAAGAATGATGATGTGGCAGCTGAGTGATGTGTGAGGACCATGGTCTTTCCTTTGCCCACACCTATTTTGAAAACAAAGGTGCTCCTGTGCTTTCTTAGGAAAGATAACAGTGGTGCTGATCTGGAAGGGTAAATATGTCAGTTCCCTTAGTGCACCTCACAGCCTGCAGATTTAATGTGGGATTCATGAAAAATTCACTAAGCACACAGGACATCTTCCAGGGGTTAGGCTGCACAGCGATCAGTTCAGAGATCTGACGAGGAAAAAGGCTCAGTGTGTGCCAAGTATATTCAGTAATGGGAAAACTGCCTAACAGGGAGGGAAGTCTGGATCAGCTGGGCTGGATACCGAGTTCATGAGAACCATTAGGATCTCTCTGAAAAAGAGCTATTTGGTGGATGTTGTGCTGCTTATTTAATTCCATGAGGCAGTAAATCAAGCCATATGGGTCTTGGTGCTGTTCAAAGAGGTAGTGACAGTAACTCAGATAACAGACACAGAGTGCTGCAGGTTGGAAAGTGATGCAAATAATCACTGGCATGAGTTCAGGCTGAGTGTCAAATACCTGAAACTAGGAAGCTGGAAGACCACTTTGGAATGGATTGAATGTTATGCAGCTTGCCTGAAGACACAGGGTAACTTGGATTTGTTATTTTTGGGTTGATTGCCACTCAGATATAACTGCCTACTTCAGGGGTGGCATTAGCCTGCAGCACTTGGTCACCATAATTAGAGCAAGTTCGCAGAAAGGGTTTGAAGCCTGAATTATATTAAAGTCACTTTTAGATTCTCAACAGAATATCAAAGAATGAGAACTTTTCTACAGTAATCTGTACTGGATGGCCAGTATGCCAGAAATGTGAATATTACTGAATTACCTTCAGCATATAGAAAAAAAATACTTGGCAAGACTTTATTCCTACTTCTTAATACTTTTGATGTAATCTCTTCTGCTGGTCACCTGAAGCTTGACTTTTTACGCAGATGATTTTCAAAGCAAAGTGAACTTCTTTAGGAATCAGATCAACCTTTGATAGAAATTAACTGTGGTGACAAACTTTTTTTGCTATACATTTCAGGAGCATTCAGATAGATGCTTACTTTAATGGTAATATTAAGTATTTAGTGTAAAACATTCTGTTGCTTTTGTTAATGAGAATTACAGTTCCATCTTAGTAAAGGCCATCTCGATAAAAAGTGAGTAGTGTTTCACCCCCCCAGCTACATCACTTTTCTTATCACTCTACGTAGAATATAAATCTGCATTCAAAAAATACTGCAAATACTGTACAGCCTATTGCATGGTCTATACACCTTATCACTTGAGTAATTTAAAGTCTGTCAGAGTAAAGTACATGATAATATATGAGGATAGTGTCACACCTGATCTTAGAAGAGGTAAACAAGATGCAAATGGTCTTTTTCACCTCTAGTTTTCTATGTTGGAGACATTTGTCATCTGTAAGGTTGTTTAATTAGTATCTTTTTCAAGTCTCTTTCCCACTCAAAGGGCTCCCATCCAAAGAAAATCTGAAGAGATTCAGAGGTAGTAAATACATTACACTGGGTTGTTGCATAAACTCACATAACTCCAGTTCTTTGCCAGCCCCTTGCACATCTGTTGTAAACCGTAAAGTCCTGCAGCCATATACTGAGTGCTGAGGCCAACCATTTAACCACAGGAAAAGAGTCCTTAACAGAGCCACTTCTGACAGGCTTGGTGTGCATGGGCAGACAAGCACAGGTCTTATTGCACAGCCTACGTTCCTGTATTTATTGACATATTTATCCTGAGATTGTCAGAATGACAGGCAGAGTTCTCAGCCTTAGGAGCCACTAGCAAAGCCAGTCTTTTCAGGAAGCAATGTGGGTTTAAGCTGGGCTAAGAAGGAAAGAGAGCAGAGTCAGCGGGAAGAATGCAGCTGCCATTACACATTCAGGATCTGGAGAAATGTGGAAATCACAGAATCATAGAATGGATTGCATTGACAGAAACCCTTAAAGCTCATCTAGTCCAACTCGGTCAGGTTGCTTGGAGCCCCATCCAACCTGATGCTGAATATTTCCAGGAATGGGGCATCCGCCACATCTCTGGGCAACCTGTACCAGTGTTTTACCACCCTCAGTGTTAAAACATTCTGTATTCTGGTTTTGGATGTTATTTAATTTCTTTCTGTTTCTAGTGTGTAGCTGGGATGGTCATTCATTTAGGCTGACTCTCCATCTTTGTACTTCTGCTCCTATCTTGCACCTTCGCTTCTGAGGGTGTTGAATTGCTGCCAGGTGAGGAGGTGGTGGCTTGCCTTTCTGCAGGCTGCCTGCAAGCTTTTACATAAAGCAACTGAGCTGTAAGAAAGGGGACTTATCAAAAAGGAGAAAAGCCGAGGAAAATTTTGATCAGAGGTTAGTCTCCAGAATCAAAATGACAGCAAGCTTCATGGGCTTTTTAAAAGGCAACAGAAACAACACTGAGCCTCTTGTGAATAAATTGCTAGCATTGTTTCATGTATAGCAATGGCTCTTGTGACTCCTGAAATTTATCTTTAATTGGGCAAGCACGTTGCCTTGAAATGCCATGAGGAATATGTTGAGATAGGCATTGTTCTCTTGCCATGTTTCAGACCTAAGTTCTCTTGCAGACTGCGTAAATCAGCACGTATAATATAGCCACATATCGAGCTTATGAGTGCCACACATGGGCAAAAGCTGAAATTCTTCAGAAATTGTCTTCACATACTTCTGCAATTCCTTCCTTGCTCCTCTCTATCCCTGATTCCAGAAGGATGACTTGGAGCAATTTCCTGTTCTTGTAAGATCTCACCTTTTTTTCTGCATACCTTGCTTTCTACCACTAAAAATCATGTCCTGGGGGAAGGATTTGCACTTTGCATTCAGCTGGTAAAACAGCCAGTTTAGTTTAGCAGATTTTTGTTTGGTGTGAATCCCTGCATTGTACATACCTGTTTCAAACACAGTGGAAAGAAAATGTTTCCCTTCTGGAAAGGAATATTTGTTTGGCCTTGCAGACAGTTTAATGCTTGCTGGTGTTCAGAACCTATTAAAAAGAAAAAATAAAAGTGGGAAGAGGAAGGGGAAACAAACAACAAACAAACCAAAACTCCCTTCTTGTTATTTAAATCCCTGTTCATGCTTTGCAGTTTAATATCCTTTCTACAAGAGATTGACTCAGGACCCTAAATCAAGCTTGTACAATACACATATTAAAATCTACATTTGGGTCAGAGAAGCCTATATTCAGTTTGAAACACAGGAGAGAGCACTGAAGCAGAATAATCATGGTTCACCCTGTAGGTCTTTTCCATTCCTAATGCCTCTGACTCTGTGAACCCTCGACTAAGTATTCATGTTTGGGCCGTTCACACAGTTGTTGTTCTTTCAAACCTTCCCTCTTTGCTGCAGGGATCAACAACATTGTCCAATTCACTGGTCTTAAAGCACTTTTTGTGCTTCAGGACTTGGCTTACGCTTAAGTTCACATATTCCCCCTGTGCCAAGAAAGCAGCATCCCCAGCACTGCCATTGCTCTACAAGAACCCACTCCTTCAGTGGGCCACCACCATGTGTTTGATAGGTTTCACTGAAAATTAAAACATCATGCTCTATAACATAATTGAATTGGAAAATCCTGAGTGTTAGGAATAAATTGGTTTGAGATACCTGAATTGGTCCTTTCAGATTTGGAGACTTGATCTAAGTTTTGGATGCATTAGGTGTATATATTCCTGTACATCCCTGTAAACTGTTTGGTACAGAAGTCAGAAAGAGAAACTTCAGAAATGAGCGTTCTCTTCAAGAAAGTGGGAAACTTTTTTTCTCCATACTTATAGTAAGAAAGCCAAATAAATGCTTAAGAAAGCAATTGTCAAACTTGTGCCTAAACCTGGACAAGCATTTAAGTTCCTAGCGCTCTTTACCCATCTCCGTTCCAATGCTTACTGGGAATCTGCACTCACTGAACCAGAACTATTTAAACATCTTCCAGCAAACATCCCATTCCCTCATTTAACCCTAATAGCAGACCTCACCTATTCTGCAAATAAACACAGGTCTCAGTTCTCTAAGGGAACCTTGACACCTAATCTAATGATTTGCCATGTGGACATTTGACTCAGGCTGGAATGCAGGGGTTTGAAACAGAAGCAGGATGGGTATTTTCTGTGCAGCAAACACAGGTCTGGTTCTGAGCTGACAGCTCTGAAAATTGATGATTTGCCTTAATACACAAAACAGGACAGGTTTTGACATGAGATACAGGAGACAGGAGACACCATCTTAATCTTTTGGGTCCCATGGAGAGGTGATAATTTCTGGTCATCCTCCCTAGACACAGACTTGCAGATGGGGATCAGGAGAGGGTTCAGGTTCTACCAGGCTGTTACCTTTCCCATCACATTGTGATGTGTGGTCAAATTCAGTTGTCCCAACCAGCCAACCAAACCTCCTAGGACCAACAGTATGGGCATACAGCCCCCCTGACTCCCCAGAAGAGCCCTGGGAGTGTGGGTGTCCTGCCCTGCATGTCTCACATTGTGTCCTTCCAGAAGGATTAGTTGCTGTATTATTTTGATAAATGAGGCAAAGCAGGGTGATGGCATGGGCTTTTTTGAGTTGAGATGTGGCTAGAAAGGGAAAAGATAAACTTGTAGCTCTTACGGATTAACTTCTGGTTTCTAAGAATAACATAGATAAGGCAGTCTCAATTAGATGGAGCTTAAAATCACATATAACGAATCTGAGACGGAAGAGATTGCTGTATCTGAAAGAGAAGTCGCCACTGTTCTTTAGATAAGCTCCCAGATTTTCAGATGAGAAAAAATAAATATTGCAAAAAAGGGTTTCCCTACTTAACCTTCCCGGCCAAACCCAAATTGCCTACCATCAAAAAAACAAGGCAGCCCAAACACAGGGATGGTTTCACCACAAATCCTTCCACTTATTTTCCTATGTGTTTTCTTTAAAAACCTATGTTAAAAGGTTGCCCTTCTCCTTACATTTGGGGCAGCTTTGGAATGGTTTCCTCTCTTTTTTAACAAAACCAAAGGTTCAACCGAAAGTTTGCAAATAAGGCAATCTTTGGTAACAGAAACAGGCAGAGATGTCTCACCCCAAACAGTCTGCACAAAAACTATGTCTGCTTTTTATCTGTCATGGATGTAGTTTATTTTTATAAATGCTAGAATTCACTCACAAAAATAAAGCAGGGCAGCATTTCATCATGACTCTGTTTCCTCAAAGGTATTTCCTACAAGGTGTTGGATTCACTTTCTGTATGATAAGCAGCTATGGCTGTGCAATTACCAGTGAGCAGGTACCCGTTCCGAAGGTCACGCTGACAGACTGCATGTCCCTTGCACAGCTGCTTCTGTTTAACATCCCTAATAAAGGGAGGGAGACATTTGATTTTCATCAAGGTTTTAAGAAACACCATATCTACAGAGGCCGGACATTTTCCTTCACACTTCATCAGGAAACTTTTCGAGATGGAAATGCAGGACTGAGCAGTTTATCACAGAGATGACCTGATTTTGGCAAGCCTTGGAGAGGTCACAGGCTTCCCACTGCCACTACGGGAAAAGTCTTTTATCCTCAAATACAGCAGAAGTCAGCTAGTATACATCTTCTGGGCTATATTTTGATTCAGCTGTAAGGTTTTTTATTCTTTTCATAGTTCTTACTACAAGTTTAAGACAAAAGTGTGTATGTTGGTGAAGAGATGGCTCATTTCTTCCCCTTTTTTTTTTTTTTTTTTAATTTAAACCGCTCCTTGATAAAGGTCACCCAAGTCCTGAGTAAAAGAGGATTAATTACTAACAGCCATAATTTAGAGACAAATTACCCTCTTGATATTTTGGCTGTCCAGGATACACCATGTAAAAGCCATCTGTCTGACAGAATGACACAGGTGACTGCAACCTACAGTTGTGTTGAGCATGTGCTTCATGTCCCCCGAAGAGTGATGAGGAGTTTAATATATTAATAAGAAAGGGTGTAAAAATAATGCTATACTTCTACGCAACTTTTCTCATCCGAAGAAGCCAGGTTGTTTTTCTCTTAATCCAACTGGTCAAAGAGTTATTCTACAGGGATGCACATTAATTTCAGTGGAGCTGTTCACAGAATAAATGCACCTCTGCATGAACACAGCCAGCAGGAACTGAGATACTTTGGTTTCCAACCCCCTCCTTCCCTGAGTCTCATTAAATAGTCCCTTATGCTATTAGTAATTAAATTAAAATCAATAAGAATAGTCCATGTGGAAAATGACCTTTGGTAATCAGCTCTGTCAAGGCATGATACACATTTTGCTCAGATGCTCACACTTGTCAGTGCTGGACTTCAAGCTAAGAATTGCAGAAATGTGCCTCTCTCCCAAGCCTTTATCCTGCAAAGTACATAGGTACCTTGAAAGATCCGAATCTCAGCCTGGTTTGTACTTCTCTAGAGACCTGACAAACCTGAGGGCTGATATGTGTCATGCAGCAGTGCCTCGGGGTTTTGTGATGGCTCTAGTCCGTGCTGGCAAGTTTCTTTAGTCTTTGGCAATCCTAAAGAGGCTTTTTAAGGTCAGGGACACACCATGGAAAGGTGGCTGTGAGGAAGCAGCTCATTTGTATCTATGCAACTTCTTCATTTCCAGAGCTGACCTGTCTGAAGCCAGCTGTGTGTGCCTCCATCTCCTGAGAGTCTCACAGACAACTTATAAGCCTACTCCATCAATCTTACATTGTAGCTACACAATTTTGTCATGTGGCTTGTAAATACATATGGATTTCCTATAGTGGACTTTTCTACCTACAAGTCTTTTCATAAAGACCATGCTTTTTGTAACACAGTTATCAGATAATATCTCTCTTCAGAGGTCAGTCATAAATATACTCATTCCACTTTATTATTCATAGTGGCTTCTGCTTGATTTCTGGTAAGTTCAGACTCTGGGCCAATCTCAGATGCTCACTGTACTGTTGCTCCACCTCACCTGCAGTGCTGCATCCATCTCTGGGCCCCCCAGTATAAGAAGTACGTGGACCTGTTGGAGCAGGTCCAGAGGAGGCCAGGAAGATGCTCAGAGGGTTGGACCATCTCTGCTATGGAGACGGGATGAGAGAGTTGTGGTTGTTCAACCAGGAGAAGAGAAAGCTCCAGGAGACCTTAGAGCACTTTCCAGTACTAAAGGGGCCTCAAAAGAACTGGAGAGGGTCTTTTGACAAGGACATGGAGTGACAGGACGAGGGGGAATGGCTTAAACAGACAGAGGGCAGCTTTAGACAACATACTGTGAAGCAATTCCTCACTTTGTGAGGGTGGTGAGGCACTGGCACAGGTTGCCCAGAGAAGCTGTGGATACCCCATCACAACTGGGAAGTGTTCAAGGCCAGGTTTGATGGGTCCCTGAGCAACCTGGTCTAGTAGAAGGTGTCCCTGCCCATGGCAAAGGGGTTGGAACTAGATGATCTTCAAGGTCTCTTCCAACCCAAACCATTCTACAATTTCATTATTCTATTGCCAAGTTTCAATCTTGTAAGAAAGAACTAAAATAGCTGTTGAAAGAGTTCATACGAGTCTTTTATGAAAAGGAAAAATAATGGGAAAAATTTGTCAGATAGGAAGAGTTTGGGTAAACAAAACACCCGGCTAGACATTAATCAATGTGGTGTCTTCTTTAACACTTTCCATGCTTTCATTTGGGAATAATACACAGTTCTGCTTGCTGTTGCAAGATGGTTAATTAGCATTCATAGATTTATAAATAGGATTTTACTGAGTAGCTGATAAGCTGGTATTATTAGTGTTCATTTCACTCTAGTTCTAGTCCCTTTTGAGATGAAGGCAGGTTTTATTAAAACAGACCTTTCAAAAAACACATCTATTCGTTGCAGATTTCTATTAAACATCAAGGTGTGAGGGGCAGATTGGTTTAATTTGCTTTCTTTTCAGTCTTGATGCCACTTCTTTTAATAATACTAAAGTTTTTTAAGCAAATGAGGTGATCGAGTGACTAGAGCCCTTGGTGGGAGCCAAGGGAAGTGGTGTGCTCTTATCTGACACACTGGAAGATTTCGGCCTGGTAGCTTTATTGCTCATCTGTTTTTCTCCTCTAAGAAGCAAACTTACTTCTGTCAATCAGTTTGTCAGATATATTGTGCTGCTGGACAGATTTGGAAATTGAGTTTGGATTTTTAGTTTCTGCCAGTGGTTCCTAAGGCCTTGGTGAACAGGTGGCAGAAGAAGATGCTATTATTCAGAAACTGTTCTAATCAGTTCTAGAGATTTGCATAATGCAACAGGGATTTGCAAAAAAAAACTCAGGCTCAAGGGCATGTGCTTATCACTTGCCAGGGATCTGAAGGGAGTAATTCCTGCCTACACAGCAATGTGCAATTTGCTGGATGTGTCATTGCTATATGAATTTTAGTACTGGCTTTGGTAAGAGACTGCTGAATTAATGAACAAATGAGATTGGGAAAATGGAATGGTTTGAAAAGCACCATTTCAAAAACCATAATCCCAGTTCCAACAGTCCAGTTTTCCATTACATGGTTTAACAACCACCTTTTACCATTGGGAAGGATAAGATGGGAAGTGTAAAGAAGACATTCATTAATCCGTCTCTTGGCTGACTCCACAGCATCCCAGCAACAGCAAGTAAGAAAGAAGAATGGATCATAAAACCTTCTGTGTTCCTCCAACTGACCTTTGCCCACAACAAAAGCAGACCTTGAATTTTGTTTACTTTTAAAAAAGCAAGAATTTTTACAATGGCTGGCCATGGAATTTTGAAGTTATTTTAAATATACCTGTTTCTTGAGGAAACGCAGAAGTTAATGGCTTAAAGAGCTGTTTTCACAGTTAGGGAAAATCCATGCTTGTTTGAGCTTTAAACTAGCATTTGTGTATAATCAGACACACTTGCTTTCTCTACATAAAATGCTACCCCTTCCATTTTCCACCTAGCATTAACAAAAACAGCAGCTATGCCTGTTGCTGTGGAGATTTTGAGCCACAGACCAATCTAAGTTCTTTTACCTGACTAAACTCACAAGTTACAGCAGCTGAAGGGTTTTTCCCATGAAACACTTTCTGAGCATACATATGTTTTATTGAGTAAACCAGATGGAAAATCATTTGCACAGCTATGCTTTCTCATCCTGTGGGTCCAATGGCCAAGTTCATCACCATTATTTCATCAGTTCTCTTTCTGTATATCTTATTTTGCAATGCCATACAAAACCCTCATGTCTTTTTGTCTCTTCCCCATATCCTGTAAGTTTTCTCTTTTAGCTCCTGGTGGTCTTCTCCACTCTGCTCACAGCATATTTAACTTCTAGTGAAACTGTGCAATTTGTGTTTTCAGACTTCAGTTCCTCATTTGTTCCAAGTAGTCCAAACAGCATTTCCTCCTGTTGCCTATGTTTACGTGCTCATGTGGATGGCATCAGTGACAGGGTACAGCAAAGCTCAGAAATTAAATTTACATACAAAGTACAGATCTGTCCATAGATGGACACATTCATATTGCTGACCTTTTCTTTTTATCTGTGCTGCTTGAGACCTGTGTTAGATTTTCTTGTGTTTTAAATAATAGGTTAATTTCATGTAATTCACATCATGTTTTCACATCTTTGTATTGCTGGATGTCAGTGTTTCCCACCAAAACTAGAACGATGTAGAGAAATCTGTTTGGTGCTCTACTACCAGAAGAGCTTCAAATTACTATGTTAGCAATACAGTTATAAAACCCATGTTGTAGTAGAAAGTTATTTCTCAAAATAAGCCATCAAATATCTGTATGCCGTTTCAGACCTTGAAATATCAGCCTAGTGGCATATTTTTGTAGGTGTGATAATCTGACGAGTTAGTCAAGAAAACACAGGCGCAGGTAGAATCTTTTATTAGAAGTGATATACTTGGAAAAAGTAGACAAGCTTTCTTCAAATCTGAAACAGAAGCAGCAGACTTTGCAGCTAAGTGCAAGTTTAAAGCAATTGCTAAGAATTTATAACAGAGTGTATATATTTTTGCAGGGTAAATGGCACAGAGTAATGGCTATCTGAACCCTTTTGTCTGTGTGTGTGCACGTGTGTGAGAGAGAACTTTTAACATTCACACCAGAATGACCATTTTCATTCTGAAGTAGCTTTATTTCTCCCTGATTCCAGAGACTCTTCTTTCATTGACTGGAAGGCAGAAACACTCAAATAGCACCAGGTGCTGGTTAAGCTACCTTTGGGGACACGCATAATAAAAGTCACGAGCTTCTAACAAAAAGGAAATGTCATGCCTTTTCACATTTATCTTTGCATCAGCTTCAGCATGTAAGAAAACATAAAGGGAAAGGAAAAGATAAAAAAGAAAAACCAGAAGACAGCACAGTTATTGTGGTTCAGCAGACAGATCCAAGCAGAACTGTCTTTGAAATAGCTTTAGATAAGGAATGCCTTCAGGAACCTTCAGATGCAGAATAGTTTGTCAACAGCACCTTTACCTGTCCATGGCTAGAATCCCAAATGTAAATGAGTTTTGCTGTGGCTTCTGTATAAACTGAGCTGTGACAGGGAGCAATGAGCTTTTGTTTTCCTTAAAGCATCTCCAAATGTGTGTTGTTTCCCCATGGGCGTGTGGTGGGTTAGTTTATGCCCAAAGGCACAGGCATAGACAGTAGCTTTTTTCAGCCAAGAACACTAAAATACAACTCATCCTTTCTGTACAAAGTCTGTGTGCGGGTAACTCTTGGTAGTTTAAGATATATTCGAAAATAATCTCTGTTTATGATTATGTCTGTTCACAATTTCAAGCATTGCCTTTTAGGCATACCACTGTTTGTTTGATTATAGAAATAAACAAACCAAAATCCACTTTCTTTCTTCACCATGAGCTCTGGGTTTTCTGCAACTATGAAAAAAACCAACTCCAAAATAACAAAAAAACCCTGATGTGCTCTGTCTCAGAGCCTCTCACTTGATGAATTCAGCATTTCAGTTTAAGAAAGGAAAGGTGAATTTTGGTTCTTTCCTCTATGGACTAAGGTCTGCAAATTGTGGCTTTTATGCATACTTAATCACATAACTTAGGAGTCCAAGAAACCTAGTGAAATTTGGGAAATCTGGTCCCAGTTTGGGAGAAATCCAGTCTATATGCTAAAAGCCATCCAAATCTTGCTTTTTGTGTGTAGAAGTGGAAGTGGAAGAAGGTAGATGGCCTTGAAGATAAGCAGAGGAAGTTCTAATCAACCTATCATATGGAATCCCTTCCCACCTGGACACAGCACAGGAAGCTTGAGTGTCTCCTATGTGTTTTCCTACATTAATTTCTTTAAGGCTTCCAGTGCAACTAATAGGAAACATTTGAGTGTCAGTCTTTCAGGTGAGCTTCTGACAATGAGTATGTGATAATAACACTGATCTCTTCTAAAATAATTTAGGAATTGAAACCTTTTCCCAAAAAGCGGGAAGCCTTGATTCTAGGCTCCACTCAGTTTGGGTGGTATTAGTTACTTTTTGGCCTTTTGAGAATTTAAGGGGGCTGTTTATTTCAGCAAGGTAGTGCAACAGACAGGCTTCTCTCTCTGATAATACTCTTTTTAATGTTAAATATCAGGGAACCAGCAGGTTAAGTAGCAAGACACTCAGTGAGCACAAAAGCCTACAAAACTGGGCAGCTCCTAGAAGTGATCAAGTTTACTGACCATCCAGGACCTCAGGAATCTCCCCAGAATCATTTACATTCATTTTGCTGTCTCCTTTGATTTTTACACTTTATGAACCCAAGGCAACTGTTCGTATATAGAATCAAAAAGTCATACATCTTGAAAAGCTTCTTCTGCTTCTAGACTTTTCAAGTTTTGGGGTTTTTTTTAATGTTTGTTCTTGTGTTGGTTTTTTGTAAATGAAAAGCATCACTTGAAAAATTGTCTCAGAGAAAGAAGAGCCTCTTTTCTGTGCATCCAAAATTTAAAAGAGTATGGGGAAAACATCGCTCATATGAATGCATGCACAAATAGCCAAAAGGTAAAAATTAGGACAAAACTGAAGCCAGAGTGGCTCATAAAGGGTGATGGAACTGCTGTAATGTCTGCAGAAGTGCCTCAAGCGCTGTTTAGTCAGAGCTTCTCCACTCGTAGGCATTTGGCCGACACACATGTGGACTGATGAAAGGCAGCTGGGTCTGCACACTGTGTGCAGATCAGGGTCTTTAGTTCAAAAGGAATCATAAGAAAGAAAATAGCTGTATAAACTAGTGAACAGTGTACAGAAGGTCAAGCTTGCCAAAGAGGTCAGGCAGGTAATCATCAAAATTAGAGATAAAAGAGACCACGATGTCACATAGTCTGCTCACCAGCCTACTGAGGAGTGTTCAGTGAGTATAACAGAAGCACAGCTGAGAGTGGGCATTGTTAGACCTCCAAAACTCTGGATCAGGATGTCCAGACTAATTGATTCGGAATTAAAAGTTAGACTTGTTATAGCAGGGATTCTATGCTATAGTGAATAACCATTTCAGAGACGGACAAAATAATCAATAAGGGCTGTTCGTCACCGAAAACATAAGGATTGTCTTCTCCCATTAGCATTGTACCATGATTAAAACCATTACATTTGAAAAAGAAAAGCAGGTAATATTTCATCACAAGCATGCAAAGCTACCTGTTACAGGTTAGTTTTGGGACAAATAGACTGAGGAAAATAATTACCAGTGATTTGGAATACATAGCACACACTGTTTCAACAGTCAGGGAAAAGCAAGGTATCTTAGCCATCTTGCTTCCTTGCCTAGCTTTGGTTACTATGCAGTACCAGAGTTTTCCCTGTATCCCATGGGGTGTCATCAACTGTTTTATGGAAGCACTGCATGGCTGCAATTAGCCAGTGATGGGGAAGGGATAAGTAAATGAGATGGACCAGTAGTGTGTTCTGTTCTGGCAAAACCAGCAGCACCTTTTCACGTGGGCTCAGGTGCCTTATTTCCAAGAACTGAATTATTTTCTAATACTGCTCTCATCTTTTTAAAAGAGCTTTTATCTTGAATATGAATTAATTCCTTTAACTATTAATTCCTTTAACTATCACTCTGAAAAACAGCCTGGCAGAAATGAGAGCTAGAGAGACCATTCAGTAAATGAGACCAGGTATTCTTTTCTCTTTATTTAGCTTTACTGCTTATAGCCACTCTTCTCTGAACTACTGGATTTTAAAAACAATTCTGATGGGTCTGCAGTGTGTTTTGAATTATCACTACCTTCCCTCTATCCAGAAAATCTATCATTTGGGTCTAATCTTTCTATAGTCACATGAAAAATTTCATCTTTTTCACTGAGCAGGGAACTGAACAAGAGGTGAAGTAAAGTTTCTTATAGGGTAAAAGTCAGTAAAGCCATGATTGAGGTATTTAAATTTCACCTTTAAAGATATTAATCAATGCTTTGGAGAAAAAAATAACAGTAACATCAATGGTGTCTCAAACTTTCTGAAGTTTTGCTAATGCATTGCAAGGTGTTTTGTTGTCTGCTGAAATACATAAATTATTTTGGAGGAAAAAGGATTGTTCCCATATTTTGGGACTTGAAATGTCAGTAAATAACCTGAAAATTTTTCTTGATCCATTTCTTTTCTTCTTGTGGTTGGCTGTTAGTGTTTAGTTTCTAAGTTGTTCTAAGACTGAAACAAATGTAAAGCAAATCACAACTTGGTTGAACACCATTTTTTCCTGGCTCAATATTGTCATATTCCTACATTACCTTCTTGGGCAATACCATAAAATGGCAATCTTTCCCAGGAGAGAAGAGCATTCCCTACAGATGCATAGCCTCAGATACATTTGCCTCAGCAAAAATTCAGAAAGTTTTCTGCGAAAACAAAGCTGAAGTGCAAGTTTATAAGGTGAAATTTTGGAATAGAGCAGTGAGGGGTGCACATCTTCCTAGCAGCTTTCTCAGTAAGTGTGTGACCTCCACTTGGACCTCCCTAGAAATGCAGCACTTGTCCTGCTGCAGATTGTAGCAAAGGGACACTCTCAGACTCTCCCTGACCACAGAACATTGTGAACTGCTCTCCTCCACAGGAATTACAGCTACTTGAGCACAACCAACTTCTCTACTCTTACAGCTTCCACTGCAAGAACACCTAATGGCTAAACACAAGATCAAAGTCCTGCAGTTTTGCATGCTTCACATGCACGCAAGGAGAAGGAGTCATGTCTTAAAAAGCCTGCAGAATAAATAGACAAAACTGATTGAAATTGCTGGAAGAGGCAGGATAGGTCTGGTTTTTAATGAGCTGTGCCAGGAAAAGGGTATGTGCAATCTTCAAATGCATTCCTGGCGGAGCATGAGGTAGATGCCAAATGAGAGTCTGACACATAAGGATCAGATCAGACAGGTCTGAAGAGTTCCTCCTCAGGTTACAGAGTGGGAAGCTACTTCCAGAGTAAGCCAGAAAGGATTATCACCCACTGTCAACCTGGATACAGCCATCCAACCATAGAGGTGTTGCACATGGCAGCACAGCAGCGAGCACAAGTGTTAGCAGGGGTGCAGCCCCCTGAGCACAGCCCCCTGCTCTGCTGCTGGTGTCTGGAGCACATGGATTGAGTCTCAGCATCATCCTGGAGCAGTCATTCTGCTTCCCCTTCTGCAGAAGCCTCACACTTTCCACTGTCTTCAAGTCCAGAGCCCCAGGGCTAGCTCACAGACAGTGTGATGGAAAATAACTTTTCTTCTTAATCAGATCCCTTTAAAAGTTGATCTAAGAAGAGTCTTTTAGCACAAATTGCCTTGATCTCTTTCTCAGCTGAAGAAAGAAAATTATCTTCTAAACCATGACTCTTACATGTTGTAGGGAGGCTGTTTGCTTTCTTTGAAATCATGCACTGCAAAAAAAGTCCTCCAAAAATAAGGGAGCTTGGCTAGAATATAAGAATTAACAGTGACTGGAAAACAGCTCCCATACAATTCCAAGGATGCAAGCCTCCAATCCTCGTGGGGTTAAAGAATGGGATTGGGAGGAAACTGCTTCAGTAAGTGTAAGAGGCTGAGCAAGTTAATTAGTTTTATGCAGTGCAGAAATCCAAAGTCAACAGTAATCTCAACAGTAATTGAAACAGATACAATCTCTTTATTCAGGCAACATTCCTGTCACCCCAGATTTCCTCCCCAGAACACTTATGCATAGACAGGTAGGGTCTCCCTGCAGTATTCCTTTATTACCCCTTTGCCAGACTCCCAAGACCTGCAGCTGTTTTGTTTTCTTTGGACTGTACTTACTCAGGCAGACTATGTTTTTTCCCAAGGGAAGCATAAAATATCCTTGCATCAGAGTTCTCCTTCACTGAAACTTTTGTCTCCAGCTGCCTGTGTGTTCAATCTCCAATTCCATTGCTACTGTACAGCACCTTTGTCTATGAGCTTGGGAAGGAAGTGTCAAGTCTGCACATATGATGAGGCAATTATGGATTTGTATTATGGAGCAACCCAAACTGCCACTGCCAAGAGCATCTCAGTGAGATTGCCTTACCTTCAAGCAGATTCTAGACATTAAGCCCAGGGTTCATGACACTTCCAGTTATGCACAAGTAAGGATCACTAAGGCTCCCTGTATAGCCAGTGAAGAGAGATGAGACATTCCAACTCAAACTGGAAACAAAAAAAGTGGCCTCTGGAAGATAAAGGATGTATTTCCCCAACTGCAGGGAGACACTATAGCAACTATGCTGCACAATATCACATTATCCTTCTGTTTTCCCAAGCAAATCTTGTCTTTCTCTTAACAGCTGCAACCTCCACTCCTTTCAAGAGATGCTCATTTGTGATTGTCTAGTTAACAGGTGGAAATACACATTTTCTTCCTTAACAGTATAGTTTGCCTCATCATGTACTGTTTTACATATATGTGTTAGAACCCATCCCCAGTGGTCAGCATCACTGATCATGAGCTGAACCTCCGGATTTTTTGGTTCTTTGGCTGTAGGATGAATTAGTTTTGCTGCCTGGTAGGTGGGCTCTAACATCCTGTGATTTTGGTTGGTTTCTAGCACTCCATAATTTTGTCTTCTCTGGCATTACTCTAAAGTTAATTTTAGAAAATTACTGCCAACCCTGCAAGACATTTCTGTAAATTTTATTTGCTGGGGCAGGTGAAAAAGCCTTGCAGTGGCCCATGTATAATAACTCTTTCCTGCTGGGGTAACAGGAGCATGAGCAAGTTCTTTGCCTCAACCAAGCCTATCAGGAAAAGTTCTGCAAGGCTAGTGTAAACCATTTTGTTAGCACTAAGCTTAGAGAAAGCGATTTCTATAAAGCCTTCAGTTTGGTGATCAAATACAGGAAAATGGACCTTTTAGGAGATTTGCATGTAATCATTTGCAGAGAACTTCATACTTTATATTGGGTGTTTGGATCAGATAGAGCATTAGTGTCAGACTGAGAGAGGCCACTTCACGGGCAGCTCATCAGACTGCCTACTGATTACATTATTCTTTTACAAGTTGGGTTTGAGTAAAGCTGCAGAAGCTTTTGTAATGCTGAGCCATAATTAGGGGCTTGCATTTTCCTTAAAACTTTAGATGATGTGAATTACTGGCATAAATATTTCACAAGGCATGATATAAATATTCTGTGGTGATTAGGAATGTTTATACTGTCTCTATCAGAAGAAAGTCTTTCTTTCTTGATCCTTACTTCTTTGATTTTGAAAAAGATACAAGAAATCTCCCACATATTTGGAAATTACATTACCTGTTTGTGCTTTTAAATAGCAGCACGATTTGAGCCTTGGAGACGGATGTTGTAGAAAATCGTGTCGCTAACTTACACAATCTGTTTCTGCTGTGGTGCCTACAAATGAGCAAGCTGAGTATCCGGCTCGGGCAATTGCCCGTGTAATTTTCTGAAAATCTGCTGTATTATTTTCTTCTGTTGGCAAAAAATTCTAAGTGCGGCTGTGCTGCTCCAGAGCACCCCAAGCCCTGGAGGAACTGCACTTCGGAAGGGAACAATTTTCTCCCTGCTCCTCTCCATCTTGCTCAATGGATAATTGTTTTCTGCTGGTTTGGGTCAGGTTAGTAACCTCAGGAGCTGGGGGAAAAGAGATCTGAGGTCTACACTGTTTCTTGTCCCTTTCTACCTTCTGCTTCATTTGGGGAGTAATTGCCTAAGATCCAAACACTCTCTCCAGAACTGTGCTGGGACAGAGGCAGGTAACAGGCATTCAGCTGGGATGCTTTTATATACCCCAGCACTTCATTCCTCACAGAGCTGCTGCCAATCTAGAGGTTTTCCACCCAGAGGAGGGTCTACCCAAGGTCTGCTCTGTACAAACAAGAATGTTTCCAAGCCCCTGCTGACAGTGACTTTTTGACTTCCTCAATAGAAAACGCACTGTCCTGGTAAATGGCTAAAGAAAATCATTGCCTATCTTCACAGCATAGTGGAGGGAAAAAACACAATCTGGAAGTGTAGCACAAATCACCCACAAGGCAGGTGAAGTCCATGTAACACGTGTTCTTCATACTCCAGCCCAGGTGAATTTATTCATTCCTTCTTAACCTCACATGGCCCGTTTTTCCCCAATATGCCAGTCTTCATACAGGGCATGTGATTATTTCTCATTTTCTAGGCACAACGACTCATTTCTTAATTTTAGTGACATGGCAGCTGCCCAGGTTTTTCTTGTTAAGATGATATTCATTTGTCCCCTTTGTTTCATTCATTTTCCCCTCTGGCTTTAAAGCTATAAATCAAATACACAAAATTAAGTTAAGTAAAATAAACATAAGTGCAGGTGGAAATTCAGGAAATATAAATAACTAAGAATAGTTTTCCAAGACTGCTTTTTTAATCAGTTCTAAACACAAGATATATATTGCCTGTTGAACTAAGAACGTTGTGACCACCTATTGTTAAAGAGTAGCAATAAATCTGCACAACAATGCCCTACTCCTATGATTCACTGACACATTTTGCCAGACAGCTAGTTCAGCTTGCTCTTTTTCCAGAGGCATATTATGCTGTCCACTAGAGAGGCTTGATACACTGCTGTGAAAAAGGCATGAATGCTGTTTGTCCCTTAGGAAAATTCCTTCTTTCTCCATCTCTGAAGGAGTGAGGCTCCTGGATGCTAACCCAGTCTTCTAGCATGTGATAATCAGGGCTCATCTTCATACATTCTCCTTCTTGAAAAGCAAAATGGCAGATATTCTCTCACTCTCCTCCTCAGTCCAGCAGGATCTCTGATGCCCTGAAATACCAGTGGAGCAAATCACTGCCTTTTGTAGTCTGCAGGGAACCAAACACTGCTGTGCAGGCAGGGCGCTGTCTGTTCCACTTCATCCCATGTGTCAGCAATCCAGGGACGTCCTGGTGCCCACCCTGCTTGCCACTTTGCAGGGATAGCTCTCACACAGGATCTCAGCCCTGCAGGACTGCTTCATGCTTGTGGGGTTTTAATCAATCAGATACGCTATGAAATGAAACTGCCTGAGTTTTAGACTTAATTATTAATTTATTTCCTTTAGCAGACAGGGGTACCTAAGGGTTATTTAGGCAGGTCATGGTTTTCTCCAGCACAAGACTAGTTACAAATTAATATTGATCAATAAGATTTCACATCAGTGTCAGTACAAATCACTCAAAACTCCTGTGTAAAGTGAGGGAGAGGCATAAAAAGAAGTTCATCTATTTACACTCTCTTTCCTGTGACAGGATAATAAACTCAGCCAGCACACTACAGAATACACTCTGCTATCATTTACACAGTCTTCCGTGAACCCACAAAGCAAAGCCTCGTTTTAAAGGCCAGAGCTGTACCGTGATGTCTTTTGTTTGTAATGGTGCTTAACATCATCGGTGCACCAGTTCTAACCTTGGTTAGAGACTTTCCTATTTTAAGGTGGTACAAAGGCATTGTCAGTGATAGGACTTAATGCAAACGTTCTTATATGAAGACTACTGCAGTTATTATACTGAGGTAATCACAATCACAGTACTGCCCACACCGGCTGTTCCTTTATGGTAGGAATTCTGCTAATTTAAAATATTTTGAATGTGACAAACAGCCGTTTAGACTGTTTCAGCGGCTAGAGATACAATGTGCAGGTACAGGAAATGCCAGAATTTTGAATCAAATTATTACACATCTCTGTGCCTCAGTTTCCTTACCTGTTGGAAGTGTAAGTCTGTGCCCCAGAATGGTTTGGGCTGTAAGGAACCTCGGAGATCATCTAGTTCCACACCCCCTGCCCTGGGCAGGGACACCTTCCAGTAGAACAGGTTGCTCAACACTCTGTCAAACCTGGCCATTCCTTCCTTCTGGGAATGGAGCATCTGGAGCTTTTTTGGGCAACCTGTGCCAGTGCCTCACCACCCTCACAGGGAAAAATTTCTTCCTAGTATCTAATCTAAATCTCTTTTCTTTTAGTTTAAGACTCTTCCTTCTTGTCCTATCACTATCTGCCTGTGTAAAATGTCGCTCTCTCTCTTTTTTACAAGTTTCCTTTAAGTACTGGAAGGCTGCAGGAAGATCTCCCCAGAGTCTTCTTTTCTCCCTGCTTAACAACTCCAACTCTCTCAGCCTGTCTTCATAGCAGAAGTGCTTCAGCCCTCTGACCATTGTATCAGCCAATCTGATAACAGATCTCAAAAGATCTGATAACAGTATTTCAAAGTTTACATTCCCAATGCTTGTAAAGCCCTTAAAAGTTCTTGCATGAAGCTTGATAGAAGAAGTTACTAGGTGAAAAAAAGCTGATACTACTTATTTATTGATCACAGATAATACCATTCTGGGTATATTGAACACTATTAAATCCTGTTGCCTTGTCATTTCAGCTCTGTGAGAAGTCAGCCTTTGTATATATCCACTCTTTTTTCACCTCTTTTGGGACAAATTATAAACATATGAGTATAATCCACTGAATATAGTCCATGAAACAATTTGCTGACCTTCTTTAGAAGTATCTCTGTGAATGTTCTGTATTTCTGGCAGCCCTTCTATTCACACTAGCATGAATACACCCGTTTTAAATCAGCTCTTGATCTCTGAACGCCAAATCCTGTGAGAGATAAAGTAATTCTGAAATATTACAGCCAAATGTGCAGCATAAAATGAAGGCGTGTTTATTGTTTGTCTTACTTTCCCCTAACTATTTAGGGTCTGCTCTGCTTGTCTCTTCCCTAAATTTAAAGCAGTTGCCTGAATAATGCAGAGTTCCTCGGTTAAGTTGAGAAACAGATTCTTTGTACTAACCTATTTCTAAAGTTTGTGTTTCCTAAGTACTTTCATAAATCTACCAGAGACTGTAACATATCTTCCCCTGATATTTTTTTTTAATTTTAATCTGAAATACTGGCACATAGATAAAATAGAAGGTTCTGTTCTGTTTTACTCTGAATATGTGCAAGTATCACATCATTCATACAGAGACATTCAACGACTATTATTCCTGCCTCAAGTCCAAAGAACATAATTTTGACTGTTTGCTGCAAGCGGATATATAAGATTGTTACAAATTGATGCCAAGGGGCCCATACTTGGAATCCGTTTTGTTTTTCTTTGAGTTAGGTTCCAAATTGCAAGAGTGTGCATAATGAATGTGTTATCTAGTCCTTCTGTTTTGTATTTTTGAAGGAGAAACAGCACATACTGCAAAGTAACTTGTCCTACTTGCTCAGGTTCCATGGCAACCCAGTATTGCTGCAAATTCATTTTGCTCTAATCAATTAGAAATTTTGCTCTGGCAGCTGGAATGAAAGTTTACGGGCCAAATCCTGCTTGTTTTACTTGGACCTGTGGTTGCAGTAAATTCAATGAGATACTTGTCTGAGAAGGAAACAAACTTGTAGCTTTTGTCTCTCTCTTGGTTTAATTTTTGTGAAAAGGTCAGATTTAATTTTTGGTTTTCTGTCCAAGCAGGAAAAAAAGGAGGCAGTTCTCTTAAAGGATCCACAACTTGACTTACCATCCACATGCTTGCCTTACAGCCTTGTTGACTTGTTAAAAAGAAAGGTATCGCTTTGCTTCCCGTGCATTTTAATGGGATGCCAGCAGAGCTGCCTAGTGCACACCTTCCATCCAGCAGCTGGCAAAATCTCCTGTTGAATCTACCCTGTAATTCCTGCCCAAAGGGCAATCTTCCAGGGAGCACGGTGGCATGTGCCAGTGCCCTTCATAGCAGCACAGCTCTCAGTAACGTGGTTAGTATGCACAATTCCTAGGGAATCTTCCCTTGTAAAGGTCAGCTCATGCACTGCTGGAACTGCACGTAACGACCATGAAAGCCCACAGGATCTTCTCATGTGCGCTCTGCAATGGTGTAGTTGATTTAAATCCAAAGTTGCCATTTAAGAGGTTTTGCTTATGTTTTTATTTATTTTTTTTCTTTTATCCTTGCCAAAACTGCAATACTGGGAGATGGGGAAAGCTTCTACCAAAAAAACCCCCAACAGCTTGCAACCATGTGGAAATAGCAGAAACTTTCTGATGCGGACTGACAAAAGCGCTGACATTTTGCTTTTAGGGTTACAATTCCAAATTCAGCTTGTTCTGCTCCTTCTCTTTATATCCAGACTACAGAATCCATGTATAGTTATGCCAAGCGTGCTGTCTGAACAAAACACAGGGAGAGCTTTGGGGCTCTATTGTAATTTACCATACATTTTTTTTTTTTGTCAGGTAGTCACACCATTAACCTCCCTTTTATGCATTTCACTGGTGTTTGTGTAAATGAATCAAAGGCTTGAAATAATTTTTTAATCTAGATTGTCTTTCTCAATGGCTGGAAGAATGTGTCCTCTCCTTACAAAGTACACTGTATGGCTCTATAGGAAGACATTGATTTAACACTTCTTTTCCATTTCAGTCATCATCACACTAGAATTCAGCCTCTGACTACACAGGATTAGAAATACATGTCACCCTGCTTTGTAATGAAAGCATAGCAAATCGAAGTCCTGATTTAAACTTTGTTACATGTCAGGGCTCATCAAATCTCTATTGCCACAAAGAGGATGACACAGAGTAGACTTTGCTTCTTCAAAAGCAGATCAGAATTAGAGCTGAATCTCAGTTTTCATGTCAGGAACTGTGGCAAGGAAAGTGGTGCTCATCCACGTGCACGTGCTCCTTTTTCTTCCTGTCTCTCTCCAGCTCCTACAAGTAGTTAGCACAATGGGAAGGTTACAGCCTTGGCACCACAAAAAGGGTCAGGGAGTGTGAAGTGGGCTGCAGATTCCTTAAAAGCTGCATTCCTAAAGGAGGAACCTCTCTGGCCGGGGGGCTGTCAGAGAGAAGGAGACCCAGACAACTCCACTGCTGATCATAACAAAACACACAGGGCTCAATTTCGGCTCTCAGTCTGCATGCTGCACAGGCTGCTGTTCACACAAGGGAGCGTAGGCTCTCAACCACTGCTGACTTTTCTCCTTTGGATGACAAGTGTCTCTAAGCACAGGTACAGTCCTATATTCCCCTTGGATCCCAGGATCTGCCTCTGATGCCACAATTTGTTCCCTGATTATAATTAGCAGTTTATAAGACTGGCATATGCCAAGGAGGTGACATCCAAGGGCTTATGATGAGAAAAACTGATGACCAAGGTGGAAGGAAACATAGCAGAACCAGCTTTGGGGGATTTAAATGTTAAAGCCACTTTATTGTGTTGGGTTTATGTCCTTTTCTAAAATGTTCATGTTGTGTTTAGTAAGAAATATTGTACAGCTATGCTGTGAGCTATGCTATGTTCAAAATGTGTTTTTTTAGAAACAGATGATTTTTTAAGTTTGCTGGTTTTCTTGTGCTGACTGTTCTTTTATTTTGATGGATTTTGCATGATAACATTTCAGTATTTGGGAAAGTGTGGGAGATTAATCATTATGACTTTCAGATCAAATGTAGCAAGGGGAAAAGCTCATGTTTAAATGCATTGTCCTGTATTATATGTCTGTGTTCATATTCCCCCTGTTTTTATTGATGTACTGCACATATCTGACCTCCACATTCGCCCGATAGTTTTTTTGCCAGTCTGGCACTTCTGACTTCCCAGTTTTGTTTAAAAATATGATTGGAATAAGACCCTGATAACGATCAACTGCTTATAGTATGCTTTTCCAATTGGATCTACTTAACCTACACGTACCTGATTCAATTTCCTTGCAGTCGGTAGAAGCTCTTCCTCAGTCAGGCACAGCTCTATGTAAAATATAATCTTAGAACCCGATTTGCTGCGTTTTTCATCATTTAATCAATGAAATGACGCTGGTCTGAGCTGCGCCTCTGCCCTGTTATCAGTGCGGTGGCTTGCTGAGGTGCTTCTACCCCACATAGCGGTGTCCGGACCTCTCCTCCACCTCTCGTCTGCATGGTGGAGGTCTTGCGCTGTTTGCTTTATAAACTAGAGGGAAGGGAATTGTTAAACCAATCCCCAAAAGGACTTTACACTTTTCACATGGAATCTGAAATAATTCACCTCACAATGCGTCGGGCAAAGCTTTCCCGTTAGTAAGACGCAGCGCGGCCGCATCAATGAGTACGACTCATTGACAGGGAGCGCCCATGCCGTGGGAACAAAGCGCGTCTCGCACCAGGGGCTCTCGCCAATGTCAAAACCTTAAAAAAAACCAAACCAAACCAAAAAACTCGACAAGAAAACCCCTGACGGATGTCAGTTTTAAAGGATGGACATTCGGAGGACAGGAGTTTTAAACGACAGTAGCAGCCCGCGGGGCGGCAGGTGATGGGGTCAGATACGTGCAGTCGGCCGCCCCTCGGGCAGGGCCGCCCCGCTGGGGCAGGCGGCGGGGTGGGGGGGGGCGGCCTTCCCTGTGCCCCGGCTCGACTTTTATCGTCTCTCTGTCCGTGTTTTGCCGTGGTTTTTTTTGTTCATTTTATTTCTTTCTGTGTTTTTTCCCCCCCCCTCCCTTCTCTGTGTGTGTGTGTGTCTGTGGCCCGCAGGTCCCCCCCTGCCCTGCTCGTCCGCCTC
>VZTG01003994.1:571082-670977 GCA_013397845.1 Melanocharis versteri
CTGCTCGTCCGCCTCCTCCACCCCCCGCTCGCAGTCCCCCTCCCCTCTCCCCTCGCCGCCGGCCAATGAGGGCCCGGGGCGGTCGCTGGGCGACGGCGCGGCCCGGGCGGCCGCGGGCTCGGACTCTGAGGAAGAGTTTGTCCCCCAGTCATTCTTAGTTCAAAGTGGCTCTGGAAACCTCTGTGTCGCCGCCAACGGTGAGTGACTCTCTCGCTCTCTCTTTCTCTCTCTCTCTCTGTGCCTACTTTTTCCTGCCCGTCTTGACAGCTGCGCGCGGGGATGTAGGTCGGATGGGGGAGCGGGCGTGCTCTTCGGGATGGTTTGGGGGTTTTGTTTGAAAAGTTAAAAGGCGCCTCGCGAAGGCTGTGAAGCGGAGCTTTGCGCAGGTCGGTGCTGGGTGCCGTGCGCGCTGCTGGGTGGCGGCGGTGCGGGACCCGGGCAGCGCTGCCGGGCTTGGCGTGGGCTGGGGGCTGGAGCCCGCCCCCTTTTGCAGGGGAGGAATTTCGGGGTGGTGTGGCTTTTTTGTTTTATTGACTCCTGGCTGAAAGACTGGCCAAAGAGCCTCCCCCTTCTTTGTGAGGGCAGCAAGGTGCAGCCTAGGGGCTGGGGGGGGACAGAACTTGTCGAGAACCTGTCACCCAAGGGCAGCATGGATAGGAAAGGGAATGTCGAAAACGCAGAGTTCCTTTGATAGTTGTGACAGTGGCATCGGCACCATCCCAGAGGAGGGTGTCTGTCTCCGGTCTCCCTCCGAGGCGCTGAGAGGTGCCCTCGGGGTAAGTATTCGAGGAACAGCAGCACCACCACATCCTACCGGGATGCTCTGAGACTCCCCAATGCGTTGCTGAGGGTGCTCAGCACCGCCGGATGGTCCATGATGCTTAAGCAAATTACAAGGAGAGGAGTGAAATTCACAGCTCTCTGCTGCAAAGACAGTGAGTCATAACTGGAGAGGTAACACTCATTGGCAAAGAAATGTGAAATTTCATCAAGGGTAGTGTAACCTGACGAAGTGCAGATTACAGCAGTGGAATAGCAGTGGCCACTCAGGCCGCTGCCATCCGGCTTGAGTGATAATTGCTCACAGGTCTGATTTATGATGAAGGAGAAGGCATTCAAAGATATCTTGAAAGAGAGAAAGAAAGGTGAGAGAGAGGTTTACTGCAGCTGGCAACAGCTTAACTGCATTTATGTTAAGCTTCTGAGAAGGTTTCCTAGTATGCTGTTATCTTCAAGTAAGGAGAGAAAGTTTGACATTTAATTTGTCCGCCCTCCCCTTCTCCCAGCTTCTCTCTTCTTTTGTTGCATTTGTTATGGTAAAAACAAACTTTCCCTTCAAGGTTTTTCAAAGGAGAAGGTTATCTCCTCTGAATTGTCATCCTAAGGAGAGTAGGGGGAAATACAGTGTTGTATTCATTCAGGAAACTGATTAAAATTCATATCCTCTGTTCAGCTTCCCCCTTCCCCTCCCACCCTATTACACACACACACATACACACACACACACACACACACACACACACCCACATATCTGACTGCTTGCAGTCACAGCACATGGAAATCTGAAATAATGTCGATGACCCTCTGGTTGGAAATAAAACCAAACTCACACTCCACCTCATGTTTTCCACATCTTAATGTATATGTATGGACTTTCTCTTTGCTCATTTAGGAAATGCGTATGTACACATACATGCGTACCCTTCAGGTAAAAAGAGGGAAGAAAGAGAAAGTGACATTAAAGACCTGAATCTCTTCTTTTGCTAATTAGCTGAAAAACGAAAAAAGCATTGTTCGGAGTCCACAGTGGGTTGACCACATTATTGTATTATTGATGTGCTGGTGAGTTAGTTAGACTTCAGGCTTTTCAGCTGCCTGCGTATTTATCCTCTTTTTTTTTTCTCTCAGTGCTTTTTGCATCAGCTTGTAGACATACTACATTCCCTGAGGCCTTCTTTGTGTGCAGGATTCAGTAGGTTGGTAATAAATATGTCCCACACAAAGACAGGGCGTCTGGGGTCTCATTTGCCTGCTTATTCTAGTTGTTCAGTAATCAGAAGTGCAGGTAATGCCAGGACACTGGTGACCTGCTAGGATCAGCTCAGCGTCAGTCTGCTACCAAGAGGAAAACAAAGGTGACTTATTTTGCCACCTATCAACCCATAATCTGAAAGTTCACATGAATGAGAAGCACAGACCATACAAGCCCATCGTGTCTAAAACCCAGACACTCTTCTGACCTCTGTAAATGGATTTAATTGCTTTAGTTCTTTAACGTTCTGTTTCTATGAGGCTTAGTCAGCTTAAACTTTAAATGACAAAGGCAGGTCTTTATGTTCCTTAAACGGTGAAAATTAGTAAAAGCTTATTTTGGTTAGGACTAAGTTTAATACAGTTAGAACACGCATTCTCAGAGAATAGTAGCTGTCTCTACAGGAGGACAGCCTGAGAATGCTGTCCAAAGGATTTGTGTTGCACTTTTTAATTGATTGTGGCTAGGTTTTCCTACCACAGCTGTGTAAACTCAGCCTTAGAGAAGTCCATCCAAAGTAAGTAACACCCAGGGAGCAGCACCGCTGTTACAAATCCCCATGTAAATTGCAAATATAATGCACATGGAACTTAAGAAACATGCTACTTTTTGAAGATACAGTAGGCTATTCTTTATCTAAGTTCCTTTCATTCCAGAAAGGTAATATTTTCCGTAATATTATTTTTTACACTTCCAGAAAAATGTTCAGCTAAACTTTCAAATGTAGGCTGGAACCAACTAATATGTATATAAATACATGGGTATCTTTTATGGCTTTTAGTTTTGTGTTAGATGCGTTACAAGCCATTGTTTGATTTTCTTTATTTCTAAGTGATTTAGAACATTGAAAATACAGATTTTTATTGTACTTATAATATCAATAGATACGTAATTTTAAGGTAAAAGAGACTTTTCAGACTTGGACCTTTTCATTTTTCTTTTTATATATGTGAAGTCCAGGAGGCTTTTTACTTTACCTAAAATTACCCAAAGTAACTAAGGTGTGAATGTTTCCATTTCATAGAATCCTCAAATGCTTTGGATTGGAAGGGACTTTATTCATCACCTTGTCCCAACCTGCTGCCATGGGCAGGGACACCTTCCACTGGAACAGGTTGATCCAAGCCCCATCCAACCTGACCTTGAACACTTTCAGGGGTGGGACATCCACAGCTTCTCTGGGAAGCCTGTTTCAGTGCTTCATCACTGTTATAAGTGATTCCTTCCTTATATGAAACTTAAATCTATCCTCTTCTAGTTAAAAACCATTACCCCTTGTCCTATGACTACAGGCCCTTGTAAAAAGTCTCTGTCCATCTTCCTCATAATCCCCCTTTAAGCATCAAAAGGTCACACACCTTCCCTTCTGCAGACTAAACAGCCCTGTCTCTCTAAAACATCTCAGGATGTTTCTGTTCAGAAACTTTAAAATTTCCTGATTTGAGGATTTCAGCACTATTTGAAAAGTAGGCTGACTTGGGGTATCTTGGTGGACATTAAGAAACACTAATTAGTTTTTCAGGTTTGTTATGTATACTGGTGTGTAGGTATCTATGTACAGGACTCAGGAGAAGCCAGAACTGTCTGAAGGCATCCAATCTTTAATCTGGTTGTTTTAAGAAACTAACAACTGCTTTGCTGGATCACAACATGCGGTCCCTGACAAGGGTATGGAAGAGGCACGCGCAAGTGGGGCTGTAGGGAGGATATTGGCCAGCTGGGAAAGGTTGAGCACCAGCCAAGGAGGGCTGTAGATGTGGGTGATTAACTCGTCAGTGGCAGCTTTCTTCCATTCGAACCAGTAAATGACATGAAAAATACATTTAAAAAATTGTAGCGTCTTTAGGGATTGGTGTTCAGGAGGAGCCCATCGGGCTGACCGTTGCTGCCCACTTCCCTCAGCATCCACAGCTGTGGCACTGGGGACATTAGCAGGTACATCTCTGCCCAACGCAGGTCTGAAGTAGGGAAATGGCTGTTGTACAGAGTGACAAAGAACAGGTTTGGAAAGATATATTAAATCTGTGGAAAGCTGACATCCAAATTCCTTTGAGAGCACTGACTGTGTTGCCTCATAGTCAAAGCCGAAATGTGTGACTTCTTCCAGCTCTTCCATCAGTGAGCAGGCATTCCATGTGAAGTGTGCTTTTGTCGTTTGGTGGGGTCTGGTATGTTTCTCTAAGTGGATTGTATCAGGCAGACAGGAAGGCTGGATATGGTCACTTGAAACAGCCTCTGCACGTGGGAGTCACAAAATCCCGAATCACCTCTGGTTTGGAGCATTTTAGTATTCTCAAACACAATTTCTGAGACCAGGGCATGGATTTTATTTTATTCTAACAGTAGTAAGGCAATACCAGAAATTTGTAGGAATATCTAAAACTGACTCTCTGGTCCTAGAAATTGCTTTACTTTGGTGGCACTGGAGGTAACTTCTACTAAAGTCTCTTTAGGAAGGATCTAATACAGTTTGGAGTCTCACCACCCATTCTGAATATATGTACCCCAGTTTCTTTGGTTTCTCCCTCAGATACATCCCTATTACAAAAACTTGTTGCTCATCACTGTTTAACCAGTTTTGCAACTTTTCTACTACTAAGGGTGTTCTTCACAGAAGCAGCGGCAGTGGAGGGTCATATTGCCAGTCACCCAAAGTGAAATTGCTGCTGGAGAGAGAGGGAGAGGGAGAAGTCAGGCATGATTCACAGTATTATTGCTTTGAATTCCAAGAGGACGGTTAAAAATTGCATAAAGCATGGATAATGCAGCCCTTACCTCGGCACAGGTTGCACTGGCAGTGGACAAGGAGGGAAAACCATGTACATACATAAATATTCTGAGGTTAGATCCTGGGAGACGAGTGCGATTTCTTTGTGATCCGTGATTTCAGTGGAAAATAGACCACATCAGGATCAGTTTGCCACCAGCAGCCACACCATGCTGCTTCTGCATAGTGGGATCTACATGGATGAGCTGCTTGACCAACAAAATCCATGGTCACGGAGTTAATGAAGCCACTTTTTCTTGTTTGGAGTGCTGGACAATTTGAAGCAGTAAGTTCCCCTAAGGTCTTCATTTTCATTTCTAACTAAATTGGACCAATCTATACCTCCTGATTTGTAACCTATTTTCTGTTAAGGTTTTTTTTTTAATCTTTAAAAAGCAGCCTTGAGCTGTTAAAGACAATCACAGTTTGTGATTTACCTCCCTTTCCTATCCTTCAGTAAGAACTTTCCACTTCTTTATTCAATGATTTGGCCCAGATTTATGAAGATAAATCCTTCATAAAAAGGCTGCTGAGGACTCCTATAACCTTATCTGCTTTTTGTCAGATAGTTTAATTTTATATAAATGGTGCATTTCTGGCAATTTACAGTGAGTAACTGACCAGATCATCTGCCACTGCTGCTGCTATGGCTGGATTTCCTCAGCATCTAGAAGGAAGACAGCTTCTAGTAAAACAGGGCACTTTCTGCTGAAAGTTTTTAATCAGTCTGTGCATGCTCAGTGTTTATTTCTTTTGTATCCTTGATGTAGTTGGTGCTGCAGAGTCTGCCACACAGCGACGGCTGTTTCAGTCTCGTTCAGCAGCCCGGTGTGACCAGCTGAAAGGCTGAACGTAGCATCAGCCCGCTTTGCATCAGGCAGCGCTCCTCTCTCTGATCTTCGGGTCCAAATTCAGACACAGGAGCTGTCCTGTAGGAGTCCTGCTCAAGCACAGGGTTAGGTGTTCATAGCACCAGGACAGAAAGTACAGAGAGATCAAACTGCAGCAGGGAGGCCAAAAGACATGGAATATTAAAGGATTTTGAAGAAGGAATAGTATCATGTAAGGCATCTTAGAAGTGGAGAATTTTCGGGAATCTGACTGAGGAGAGCAAAAGAACCTTTGATAATGTAATCTGAATAATTGATATTTTTCTCATCTAAAAACTAACAATAAATTCCAATTAAATTCAGTTTTCTTTTATGGAAGGCTTTCATTTTTCTTTCCAAAAAAGCTTGTGAACAGAGGATCTATTCTCTTGCTGTGTTTTGTCCTTGCACAGTGCTTTCTATTGCTTCTTTTTTACTACTCAAGCAAGTGTGTTAAGTAAGAATAGCAATTAATCTCTGCATCCTTTATCAGAGATTTGCAGAGTCCATTAGCAGTCAGTGTTACTCATAATGGTAGTTCATAATTACAGAAGGGAAACAGGAATTGGAAGATACAGCAAATCAATTTCCTAGTGTCTTTTAAAAAGTTTAAAATATTCTTTCTGTTATTGCATTTCCTATTAAAACTTTTTTAACATCATCACCCTCTCCCCCTCCTTCCCCCGCTACGCTACAGAAATTTAGTAAAAAACATCCTGAGGAGAGGAAAGGTTTAAAATATGTTTAGTTTAGCAATACTTTAAAAAATATTTTTTAGTAAAGCAATATTTTTTTTAGAACAGTAGTAACAATTAGGTGAGATGCTTTGAAAAAAGCATTTTGAAAACCAGTTTCACATAATTTTTCAATGAATTTATCCTCTCATTTGGGAACGTGTTCAGAATTCAGCCTGAGAAACTGTAACCTAAACTCCTCTCTTTTAATTTTAGTCCGAAAACTAAACAAGAAACTTATTACCCATAAGCTTTCAATTTAGATAGAGACATTTCAAACCACCCCAGTTTGAGTCATCCTGAGGAGATTCCTCTTTTTCCACTCACTGTGGCTAGAGCTGTGTCTGACTATGGGTCCCCAGAAGCCTGAGAGGTTAGCGTGGAGATGGCCACTTTGGCTTGATTTTCACAGTTGACATCGACTCAAACTCACTGAAACTTTCCAAAAATTCACTGATGTATTTGAAAGTTTGTCCTCACATCACTCCTCTGAATTTATCTCTGATGTAAAAATGACAACAGGGTTCGGGTTTTGAGTTTCCAAGCGTCAGCCATTGCCTCTTAGACCCTGAAGATCAAGTAGGAAGCTGTAAACTGGCAGCTGTGAGGAGGATCAGATCATGAATTATTCCTGTTGTTATTCACTGAACAGTGGAGCCGTCCTGTTGAGTTTTTGTTCCTCCTGTTTCACTCTTCCTTCTAGGAGGAAAGATCAGAGAGATGTCAGTGTGTGAGCTGCAGATCTTTCAGAGGACACGAGGATCTAGAAGTGCCCACTTACCTTGCTGTCCCTTAAGCTCTTGCCTCATGAATTCACTTTGCATCCTGAGAATATTTGTTTAACCTGGCAGCTGTTTGGCTTCAGGATGAGCCAAAGGTGAGAAGCAAATCATTTGCTATAGGACTAGATTCTTATCGCTAGTATCAGTGGGAGGCATTTGGATTAGATTCCTAGCGTAGCCAGGGTCAAATCCTGACCCAGCTCAAATCCTTTTGGCTCAAACAGAGGGACGCTTGGTCAGGAGAGGATAATATGAATACACAGAGAGGCAGGCCAGGGGCTTTTGGGAGGTTTTTTTGCAGGGAATAAATATCTGAGAAAGAATAAAGCGAAGTTATGATTGTCACATTCAGTGAAGGGCAGCAATGGAACAAGTCACCTTTCCAGGCCAGGGAACACACTGAATCAGTTAAAGCAGATTTATAGCTTTTTAGCTGTGATAAAGCCGTATCAGCGTGTATATGAATTTACATAGGAGTAGGAGGGATTTTTTTCTTTCTTTTAATGCAAGCCACATTGGAAAGTGTGCACAAAGGAGCCCCACTCTGAGGAAAGACAACTGGAACAAATTATATGCATTCAGACTTGTTAAACGGAATTGGCAGCAGAAATATTCCTGGTAACCTGAGCATTACGGCGGCATTGGTATAGTTAAGGTTATGTCAGCATTTCCATTAGAAACCCCTACTTTCAGAGGTTTATATCTGCAGAAAAAATTCACTGTGGGTTGAAACTTGACAAGCTGTGCAAGGTCTCATCTGAGATGGATTTTTTTTACCTTTTTACACAATTGGGGAGAAAAAACTGTTTGAAGAGTCAAGCTACAAGAGCACAAACAAAAATAGCAGCATTCTGGCTTTGATCCTTTTCGAGGTTAAAAAACCCCGTTTCTTTCTTTATAGTGTAACTATCAAATGTGCAACAAAATCTTGCTCCGAAGAAGGAATTAATCATTACATTATTAAAGGAAATGAGACATTAATTTATGGCCCATTAGATGCTTTTTCACTGCAGGACTGCCAGTGTTTCGGTCTACCTCAGGTTATACTGAGGGATTTGTGACTAACATGAAACAAAGCCCCCAAAGCAATATATTCTGTGTGGAAACAATGCTTTCTGGGCAGCTTTAGAAGAACAAAACATTGAAGGCAGAGTTGTCCAGAGATTGGAGTGAGGACTAGGAATTCAGCCTTCTGGTTTCTGCCACAGGCTTCTCAGATACAAAACTTAACCTCAGTTTTCTCAGTTGCAAATCAGAGATATAGCAAAGCCTTAGGATTCGATATCCTTCTGAACTGTTTCGTTATCTGTATGATATTACTGGAGCTTGACATGGTTTACACTGTGGTGAACAAGTAGACAAAAAGGGACCTGTGGCTCCAAACTTGCAGACATCAGGTTTCAGAGAGTAAGCTAATCTTTTTTTAATATATTTTCAGATTTCTGGGTGCACAACATTGAACTTTCTGTTTCTGGATATGTGTCATCTCTGAGCTGAGGCTTGTATGGCTGAGGGTCTGTGTGTGTTCTCAGTTCCTGTAGTGCCTTCTACACTTTGAAAAGTCATAGCTGATGTTCATCAGAACTTTTTCCATTCACCAGATAAAAGCTGCTGTGGAAGTGCAAAGTATTATAAAATACAGGAAGGAAGTCTGAAGCTCATGTACTCATGGCTGCGTTGTGTTATTACTGTGAAATGGATCTCTCAGTTGGGAACGAGCTCAAACTTTGGGAAGGCTTGTTCCATTAGCTGTTTGCAAGCCATATGTCTCCATTTTTAAATGAGGACCTGGGGGCTTTGAACTTTATTTATAAGCTGAAATTTGCTGGTCACTGTGAACCGGTGATTAATTTGTAAGGGAGAAGATGCCAGAAGTCTCACTCCGACCTGTGTGTTCTTTCAAACTAAACATCCAGTAACTGCATAGCCTCAGAAGATGTATCCCCCCACTTCCTCCTCCATCGTTTCTGTACTTTGCATTATTCCCTGTGTTTATTGTAACACACTGTTAATCTCAACCACAGCTTTCAAACCATCGTATGACCCCAACAAATTCTTCAGCTAAAGCAGTGATAGCTTTAGGTATTTTGTGTGGAAGCTTTTGAGGCTTTGCGTAGAAGGGAAAGGATCAGGTTAAAAAAGGTTTGAGGCAGTAATTCAGAGGAAAAAGTGTTTTCTGTGGATCCAGTGTGATTTTTCTGAAAAATTATATTTGAAATATGGCGTGAGAGGATCGTGCAGCTTCTTGCTGTGTGTGTATGAGCCGTGGTGTATCCTTTGAAGTTGCTTCCCATGTGCGCCTGGGTGCGAAGCAGTAGGGTATTTGTTCAAGGAAGGGCAGTCCTTAACCATGTATCTTAACAGCTGGACCAAGCCCACAGTGCCCATTCTTGGTAGTAAAGCTGATGTGACAGGCAGTTATGGCACAGAAGAGGCCTTTGATATGAAGAGCTTTATATGAAAGACTGTCACAGTTCTTCAAGAGTCAGTTGGGTTAAGCCTTTGAGGACTACAAGCCCCAGTGTACACACTCCGCGTAAAAATTCATTTTGATGGCAGTTTGGGAAACACCAGAATTTGAAGGGTTAAAAATTTTGTTTGTTTTTAAGTCCTGCCATGTGAATTGAGAAAAAAAAGCCCCCAAAAGAGATGGAGTGGCTTGTATAGTGCTTTGAATGCATGATTGGCATTAGCTCAAAATCTACAACTACAAGGTCAATATTTTGTAGCAAGTAGTGCCTGGAAATGGGAGTCAATTTGGAGTCAGCACCATTCAGTGGATGTCAACACCAGTCAAAAAACTGGTGACTGGTGACGGTGACCTTGGCCAAGTGACCTAAATGCTGGTGCTTGACTCTTACATGAATAAAATGGGGGATAATCATCATTGTTTGCTCCTTAGAAGCTTTGGGATTTTCATATTCTTAATTTCAGATTGAAAATGAAAAATACTGTTGTGTTCCCTCTCCATTCAGCTGATAAATCCACAGAGCTTTACTACTGGCTTCTAACATGTGCTCTGTCTCTGGAGGTAAGGGATGGTGATGCCACAAAATTTAGGCAGCCATTATGTAACACATCTTCACAGTCTGCCTTCACTTTTAGCGGGGGAGATTTAATAGAGATGTTTTTTCTCTTTCCATGTAATAATTAGGTCTGTTAACGGCAGCTTGGTAGTTTAGGCCTTTTCCATATGAAGCAGAGAAAGTGTAGCAAAAAGACAAAATGGTTCAAATCGTAATGTTGTATGACAGAAGCTGATAAAATTCAGATGTAGTGTATGATATTTCTGTTTACAGGAGGTCAGCTGATACTGACATGTCAAAGTAGCGTGAAAATATGCAGCCATTCACTAAAGACAACAATGGTGGGCCAAAAGACCAGTGACTCCCTGTTACTTCGTCGTATCAGAGAATCATTAAGGCTGGAAAGGACTCTGAGGTCACTGAGTCCAACCATTAACCCAGCACCATCATGTTCTCCACTAAACCATGTCCCCAGATACCGCATGCGGGTACCTTCTGAGCACTTTCAGGGATGGTGATGCCAGAAAATCTCTGCCAAATGGCAGAGACCTCATATCTTAATCTGCTACTTTCTACCACTAAAACACAAATGCATTTGGAAAACAACTGCTAACGGAATGATGGTTGATGCATTTCTCCCCAGCTCACATGCCATTTAAAATCCTAAAACAAGCAAAGCTACTGAGACCCAAATCTGCCCCTTTTGCTCATCAAGGGTCTCAAACACCAAGTAGCTTTATTTGTAAGAGTGGTCAAAATAAGAAAGCTGGACTGGCCCTCATCAATTACCTCCTAATTGTCCCAATTCTTTCACGTCTTAGGACATCAGCATTTCTCAGAAATTAACCCTTCAAAATATAGCAACTGTGTTTGAGATGCTTTTCATGTTAACCTAAAAATTGCTACTCTAACCTTTGTCTTTCTTACCTTTCCTAACCGGTGATGTCCTGGCAAGGCAGTAAATTCATAGAATCATAAAATACTTGGAGTTTGAAGAGATTCGTACCTGCAGGTCATAAAATATATTGGTCCTTTCTGGAGGATCCGAGCGTTTTTCTATTGTGTTAAATTCCTCTAGGTTTTCTGGGTATTTCTATGTGTCCTGACAATTTCGTCTTTTAGTCATGATATCTTTCATTTTCTTTCAGTCTAAATAAGACCCCTATTGTAGAGATAAAAATTGGCCTCTCAGAATTATGGAGGTTAAGCAGGTTATAATTTCAGCATTTTGGACACCTTAGGATATTAGGTGTTTGGTAAGTACGGTGTGCTGCAAATAGGAAAAAGCATTCTGAAACCATAAGTGGTCATATTTCTTTCAGCATTTGGGAGGGAAGGGGTGTTGTGGTGGCCAGGCCAGTAAGATGAGAGCTTGTGTCATCATATGCACTATTCAAAATCAGCCAGCCATGACGGCTCAGGAATTGGACTCCAGGTTCTCCCACATGAGGGGAGAATTGAGCTTTGTGACCTGCTTCAGAAAAATTAAAGTAGCGACACATGGCTCATTAGCATGACAGCTCTGGGAGTGGGCATGGGGTGTAATAAAGTGCTGCAGGACCTTGGAGTGCTCCGGCAGGAAAGCTGGCAAGTGTAAAATCGATGCTTTTGATACATTAGGTGGTAATGGAAGAAGCACAGCACAGAAGTGGTATGATCGGATGATTTAGTTAGAGCCATAAATCTAGTGGCAGTATCGTGGCAACGTGATAGGACACAACATTTCATGAGGAGCACAGCATAAAGATTCATGCATTAGTCAAGTCTGGGGTTGAAGCACATGTGGGTGGGAGTTGCATTACTGATATAAATGATAGAGTGGTTCATCCTTGCAAACACACTGAGTAAAACAAGGGCACTTGGTGGTAAATGAGCACTTTAGACAGAGGTGCCAGTATTTGCATTCTGTATGGGTATTTCTGGTGTAAAATTATTCTGGTGAAGTAGAAATCAGCATGGATTAGTCCAGGTTAAAATTAATACTTTCACACTGGCCCCTTTCTTGCCTTATCCTGCCCTGCCAAGTGTGGAGATTTTGTAAAAATTCTCCAGAATCACATTTCAGCAGTAAAACTACTGCTACTTGACGGTTGCTTGTGCTATGTTTTAATGTAAATAATCTCTTTCCCTTGCTACTCAGTTTACATAAACCCTGCCCAAATCACCTTAAACAGCTTCTCTCCCTAAAACCGAATGGCTACATGAAGCTATCAGAAGGATCTACATTTTACCTCAATTTAGGTATCTTGTTTTAAAATCAGTCTTCCTCTTAAATTACCATCATTTTTGCTGCCCTTCTTAGTATTGCAGTCAGTTTTTCTACACCTCTCTAATAGTGAGAGACAGCTGAGCTTGGTGTAGCTTCACATACACAGTGAGTACCCAAAGACAGGTCAGATAAAAGCAGAAAGGAAGGACATTGCTTCCTGCCACTAACAAATACTTGATTAGGAAAGATATGATTAGGACTAGTACAGAGGAGTAGCATGTCAGAGGAGATAAAACAGATTCGAGTGTTTTTGTAGCATGAATTACAGAAACTCTTACTGTTGCTGCCTGTAACTTTTCTGATAGACCAATGAAACTTGAAACAAGAGGTCATCTCAAAGGGTAATAGCTTCCAGCCAAAATGTGCTTCAATCTACCAGACCACCCATTCTTTCTTTATCAATGAGGTCAAAATAATAGCAGTACTTGACACTTTTACCCAGATGGGTAAAATCTGTTGCATCACCAGTAGATATTTCCAGAAATGTAACCCATGTAACTGTATATTGTGCCTTTCCCATGTACATGTCTAAACAATTAGGAAACAGTAGGTGTCCTGGTACCTCCTTGAATCAGATAAGTGTGATTATCTCCATTTTACAGAGGTCACAATTGACTAGCCTGAGGTCACCCAGGCATTCTGCGATACCGCCACGGCGGGATTCACGTCCCCGTACTCTCCCATTTCTTTAACAACCAGTACACAGTGTTTTCTCCCCAAAGCTACACGGGGACACCTAACACAATTGGAATGAGAGCTAAATGATTTTTAAACACAGTTGTGGAATTTCTAAAGGCACCTTAATTACCTATTTTAAAATTAAGTCCCAGTGTTTAGTCACATGAATTTCAGAACAGAGAATTTAGGCTTCTGCTGAATATTGTGGTAGCTTCAATCTCAAACAGTTTGCTTTGTCTTCCATTTCTTCTCTGTAAAACTCTTGAGCAGTTTATATCAGTGTCAGTTCATGCCAGAAGTTCCTCCAATCCATCTTGGGATAAAACACAAACACTTCTCCTCTGACTGAACTGTGGGTTGGTTGCTGTCACGTGGAAAGCTGACTAAAGCCCTTTAATTTATGAAATGCTACATAGCCCTCAAGAGATTGCCTAAATATTTTACTGCATGTCACTTTTTGTTGGAAACCAGAACCCGTATTTGCTGTGCCATCCATTAAGTAGAACTTCTTCAAATTACTTCTGCTTCTAAATGGGAGTTTGTATGTGCTAACTTTTATCTGGGAACTTCAAACATGTCTCAGGGCTCTTGCATCTTTTTCACTACTAGTCTCCATCTTGGCTTAGCATAATATTTATGTGCAGAATTTAGAGGTGATCTTGAAGCTTTAATTTCTTTTTTTTTTTCCAAATTGTTCTTTGCAGGGAAAAGAAGTAGTGTTTAAGATTCTTTCAAACAATGTGGGTAACTTTCATCTGCTGAGATGCTGAGAGAGTAGGATGTAGCCTTGTAGCATGCTACAATGATTGATAAATTATTGTGTACAAGAGGTAATGATAATGTTTGAAGTTTTACAGAATAATTTCCCTGGAAGGGTTTCAGCACAGTAGCTCTGGAAAACTTACTTCATATAAACCAAGAAACAGAAGGAAAGAGAAAGGCTTTTTAGAGACTGGCATAAGTGACTTGTGTGGTAGAAGGATAATCCCTGAGCACACCTGTGCAGCAGAAACACAACGTGTGGATTAGTTTTGTACTTAATCTGTCACTCTGGCATTCCCCCTGTGAGCTGCCCGAGTAGTTTGTGCTCCCCAGCTCAAGTGTCACTGCAGCTTCAACAGCGGCCGTGTGAGAGTGGTGGGTTTGGATAGCGAACAATGCATGTTTGTTTGTTCACTTTGAGTCTGGTGTCTGAGGTGGAATTTTAATGGTGTGAAAAATGAGAGGAGGAGAGAGAAAATAATAACCTGAGCACTGAAACACAGCACTCAATACAATTTCTCAACCTTTGCATTCACATCTCCTGCCCTTCTCATAAGCACCATCCCTTATCCCAGTAAAGTGGAATTCTGCTGTTAGTGTTGTTCTGCCAGAGAGAGGAGCGTAAGCAGAGTCTAAAGTGCCTGGTACTGCACTTATAATCCTTCCAGCTTGTCTTTGCACTTGCCGAACCACAGTTTCTCTTGTATTACGAGTTTTCTTGTGTTTTCCATTTTGCGCTTTGAGAGTCGAAAGTCTTGCACTGGGTGACTGCATGTCTGTAAAAAAAATGAGTTTTGTAATTTTAGAAAAATTCTTCTTGACTCTCATAGTGCTCCGTACAAAAGGAGAGAAGCAAGAAACAGAGAAAAGATGATAATGATCTGTCTGTGATTTCTGCCACTGCTGTGCATTTTGGAGGAAATGGCACACTTGGATAAAGTTATTTGTTGCAAAGGCCAAACTTCTGGCAGAAAAAAAGAGCACTAAATTCCAACCTGCAAACATTAAAGAGAGAAGGAAGAAGAGTGTAGAAAAAGACCTAAAGGCATGGAAGAAAGCTTTGTTTCAAATATATTTGAGTTTCAGATTGGCTTGGTGTACTTCCTGCGGTGTTGGAGTGCTGTAAATTGGAAGCGCTCAGGTTGGAAACAGGTCTGAAGCACTGATTTCTGAGCCCAAACAGAGTTGTGCTCACTGCCAGACTGGTTTATTCAGCTTGCTGGATGGGAGCCAAAGGCACTGACCGCCCTGTGAGCTGAAACCAGTGCCAGCCAGCCAAAGAATAACATTGCTTTGAATGAAATGGCAACTGTTTGTTTGTTCTTCCAGCAAAAGGGGAAAAAAAGCGCAGCTTTTAGTGCTGGTGGTGACAGAAAAGGTTAAAAATCGAAGAGAAAAAAAAGTTATTGTGAAAGAGGATGAAAGGTTAGAGGCAAATTTTTCTCCTTGGTTACCCTTCTCTGGTTGCTTGGTCTTCACTGGTTCGTAATTAGAAAAAAGGCTTGCTCTTCATTATTTTTAACGTACAGATTTTTTTCCTTCTTCTGCTAAAATACGGCAATTTTTATTATATGATAAATTGCCCTTACTGGTAGTGGTTATAGCATACCAAAGGCACTATGGTGTGACAGTGCAGGCACTGTCACAGCAGCATGTGGTAGTTGTGGAGGTTACAAGGGATAGTTTTCCATGTGTTAACAGGAGAATGCTTCTCTGAGTAAATCAGCAATCGAATGGGACTTAGGGCTCAATCTCAATGACTTTAGCCGAGTTTAAGGTGGGCAAAACGTGCAAGCTCAGTTATTTTCAGGTCTCTTTATAAAGTGCCTTATGGAAAGGCTGGCTTTCCTCCTGATGGTGCTGTGGGCTGTCACACTGTGAGTTTGGGACATTTCCCTTCTTGCTGTCAGTCTGTAGTGTACAGCAGCTCCCAAAATGCTGTATCGCAGAACCACTTGAGCACTGAAACTGCCTGGGCTGGAGGACGTGCTTGCTGCTGCCATTTCACACACACTGTTTCAGTTGGTTTTCTCGTTTATTTGTCCTGAGAGCTTTCGTGCAATTTGGATGCTAAAAGCTGGCCCTGTTGCACACGAGAGGCACTGGCAGAGAGCTGGCGGAGTCATGCAGTGGGAATGGCTCCTGCTGGATTGTAGCTGGTCTGAGGTCAGGCTGGCACCACCCAGCAAGCCCAGCTGGAGCCAAGTTACTGTCTGCTCCCTGTCTGTGCCACACTCATCCTCAAGGAACATCCACCTTGTCTTTTTCTTGTTGCCATGCAACTGTCAAAGCTGCTTTTTTTCCCACCAGCCCCTTAATGTTTCTGGTAAGACAAACAGTACCAATTAGGAGATATTACTGGTGATATTGGTAGCACTTTTTTTCTGCATGTGTCAGGCCAAATCCTGCATTTGTTTTTGCTGCCTCTAGAAATGTTTGGTGGTTATTTTGTTATGCCAGGCCCATGAATTTTCCAATTACCCATCAACTTCGGTCCAACTAAAAGAAGAGTAAAATAAAGTTTCTAGTGCTCTTTATTTTATTTTAAAAGGTTTGTATATGGGACAGGTACAGAGAAACAAACAAAAAAGGAAAAAAACTAAAACATGCTATTAAAATAGATTTTAATAATTTTAATAATGAAAACTATTTAAATATTATCAAAATTAATTACCTTTTTAAACTTAAGAAATTTTTAAGAAGTCGTGTCAGTCACATGTGTTTTGGGGGTCTGCCTCTTTTTTGAGAAAGTTTACCCAATGCTTTTGGGTTGGGTAGACAAGATAAGGGACAAGAGCTGGTGAGGGGAGGTCGGTTGTTCTCATTATTTGAAAGAAACATGCAAAGAAGAGCATGGAAGATGATATTTTTCATTTCCATTTCCCAGATACTGTTGGAGAAGAGCATCTTCTGATGCAGATATTCTGAAACTCAGTGGTGGTTTCAGAAATGAGAGGTGCAGTAGAGTAGCATGAAAGGAGACCTGTGTCATCCTCTGGTTCCTTTTTTTCTTTAATGGTCCTGGAAGATCTCATCTGCCGTTTGTATTCCAGGAGTATCACCTGGGTGCAGTCCAAGTTGTTTGGTCCTTCCAGCCTCCCCATACTGTCGGCTTTCCTTCTGTCTCCCAGAGGGACTTTGGGCCTGCTCCCACCATGTATGACACTCCAGGGTTAAATTGGAGTCCCAGGTTGCCTGTTGGGCGGTGCTGTGGTTTGTCACACTTCTCCCTGGCAAGCATGAATGGGCTCCAGCAATGCCATGAGCAACACTTCACACTCCACTAAGGGTTAAATCGTATTTCTGTGCAGTGGTGAACTCCAGCGTTACTCCAGGTGAGTGGAAGGACAAAGATTTGGCCCATTGAGTTTATACTGCTCATTTTCAGTGATGTGCCAGAAGGAGAGATTCCTCCTTGCACCAGATGTGCTGTGCTTTGGAATTGCCATTCTGGGTATTTAGAGAGGAGGCAGAATGACAGACTAAGCACCAGCATTGCTAATACCTCAAATAAATGTTTTTCTGATTAATTAAAATAAATTGGCATAACAAGAAACACAGTGTGCATCCTCAAAAGTGCAAAGTTGTTTTCTAATGCAGCTTCCTGTTAGAGCAAGTGCTTTAATTATCTCTGTTTGTGCTCGAAACCAAATTTGGATTTTGTTTTTTCTTAAAAATCAGCATTGCTTGATTCCCATTGCTGCTTAAAAGGCAGCAGTGTGAAAGGCACTTGTCTTAAGCTATGAAATGTGTTTTCCCTTATACACACAGAATGTTCCCTTCAGCCTCCCTTGGGAGTGACCTAAGCACGGCTTTAGGTAAAGAACTTAAATCTGTTTGTACAGAATCACTCATGGTTTGCATTATTTTATTATTTAAACATAATAAGCTTCAGTAGTTCATGAACAGCACATTGAAAGACAAAGAGTTGTGATAGTACAAAAAGCAGCAGGTTTTCCTCATTCAATATAGAGCCTAAAAAAGGAATGAAATGGCTCACTAGACGTGTCAGTCATAAAATAGTCCCATCAATATCAGTAAGAATGGGAAGAGTTGTGTTCTTATAGTAGTTACTGTAGGTATTGGCCAATTCCTTACACAAAACAAGACATTAATACACAAAGGTATTTCTTAATACTTCTAGATTTCAGATCAGGATGAAAATTAATCCGCTAATTGCTTTTTTGTGTGCAGAGTGTTAAGCAAATTGGGAAATGCTGCCTCCTTCACCATAAGCAACAGTGTTTGTGTATTGGAGTTACACCAGGCTGTCCTAATGAACTAGTCATGTGTCATCTTTTTTGATGCTATCAGGTTTTGGACTGGATCCATCCTTGAATTGGAAACCTCCCAGGAACTCTTGTGGATCTTGTTTGGATTGTTGCTGGTGCTTCCTGAATGATCAGTTGTCGTTAGCAGTCAGTGCTGTGGCACTGTATCAAGTGTTCTTTTTGACTGAGACACAAACAAAAACCTTGACCACTTCTTTGTGGTCCCTTAAAGACCTCTTGTCATCTTTGTACTACATGGATATTGACTTCTCTGTTCTAATTACATTCCAATTTCAGTAATTCTGCTCCACCCCTCCAGATTTTCTGTGTCTTTGCAATTGGTTCAAGTAGTCTTTTTTTTTTTTTTCTCCTTTTTTTCTTCTTTCTTTTTTCCAATTTGTATTCAAAACTTTTGGTTTACTGTTCAGTGGAGTGAAACATAGTGGACTGGGTTACCCAGGAAATGACACTGGGAAGCCAGATGGACCCTTTTATCTTGCAGTGTTGTATCTTAGGCATCTGCAGTGGATTTCACTGCAGAGGCACTCGAATGCTGGTGATGCGTCTCCAGTGTCTCTTTACCTACTGCATAACAGGGTGGGGAGGAGCAATTAATTCCATTGTCACAAAACACTCTTATCATCATCTCTTACCAAATGCCAAGCAGTGTTATCTTAATGGTTGAAAAGCACCTGGCCACTATGTGACAGTCACTGCCTTTCAGACAGCCTCAAAAACCAGTCCCACTGCAGCTAAGCTGCCTTTAAAATCTTTGTGGATTTGCAGTAGAAGTTAGTGGTTATACTGTATATTGAAAGAATAAATGCCAGAATAGGAAAGTTTCTGTTGCATAAAATAAAATTTTTCTGATGCTTTTGATTATGCATCCCAGCTGTCCTTATTTTGCAAGTCCAATGATTGGAGTTTTTGTAAAAATGTTTGTTTATTGTTTTTTTCCTTCTCCCTGCCTCGTACACACACCAGGAATTCTTTCTGTATGATAGCTCAGCTTTTATTTCCAGCAAAATAAAAGAAAACAAACCACAGCTAATTGGCTCTTTGTTCTCAATTTTTTGACAAGTGACAAACACTGAGATCAGATTGTAGTGCATATCCTGCAGCGGTCATATGGAGCCTGAGTTAGGGAATCATGAATTCTCCATAATAGACTCCCACTTGCCATCGCACTGCCTGTGTTTGGCGTATCTGTGTTTATACGTGCTGTGCCCCAAATGCTTCCTCTCACAATTAAAGGGATAACCTATGGCCTCCCAACGTGATGTGGAAAACAGCGTTCAGCATTTAGGCTTAGTTCCTGTTTTGTGACTTTCTTCTTTGCTTTATTTCATAGCTTTTGAGACATGAAGCGTTTGAACCTTGTTGCTAGGAAATGGTGAGGGTTTGGGTCGCATTTCTAAGGCTGAACTCAGCCCAGATCACCCACCAATATATGACCTGCTGTTGTCTGAGACGTGTGTATGACTACATCAGCATTTTTGCAGTGCCTGCTGTTCTAGAGAGTCTGTTCTACTAAAATTTATGTCAAAAGTGGAATTCCTGTTGTCTTCAATAAGAATGGACGAGGCCCAAACTTTGGGTAATCAGAGGAGGAAGACATTTCCCTCCGTGAATTAGGGCAGTTATTGCTATAAATTGCCTGTGCCTGGCCATACCTTGTAAAAGTCAATGGACATTTTGCTGCTGGGGAGAACATTGCATCTGATAGACCATGTAATTGAGAAGTTACACATTACGTTCTGTTCTCCTTTGTGCAGGACACTATGCCCCAGCTATGTTGTTAAAGCAGTGGAAGCTCCAGTGGGACCAGAGATGAAATTCCACAAGGGTTTAGTTGAAGTCGTGCCCTGCCATGTTATCTACTTGATTATTTTTCATCTTTACCATAAATAGTCTTGATCAGCAAAACGTATTTGTACTAAGATGACATAATTTTCTTCTTTAATTTACAAATGACCAGCTCTCTGCCAGTGGGCAGTTTATATAACCATGCGAATGAACAGGAGTGGATCATGTGAATTTAATTTACAGATCCTTCCCCCTCCACCCCAGAACTGGAGCCAGCACTGGCTATTACATGAAAAACCATGATGATTATTTTAAACAACCATTTGTCTGCCTCCGTAATTCTCTCTTCCTCACTTCCTACTGTGTGTCTGTAAGCGGAGGGGAGCCTCTGAGGGCTGAGTGGCAATTCCTGGGCACAGCCAGCACTGGTTTTGCCAGCGCATTCACTTGCATATCTGTTTGTTTAGGTGAGTACCAGGGAAAGGACAAGGACGCTGGCATTTCTTTTGTCAGTTCTGAGTAAACATCGTGCTGCAATTGGAGACTGCAGCTCCTCTCAGGGGAGTTTTCTCGACCTCCGCATTTGCTGCTTGAAGCCACATACTTAATTGTCAGAAACCCCACAAAAAGACCCAGGGACCAATGAGGCCCTAACTGGGTACTTTTTATTTTAAGGGAGAGCTGATGGGGCACATGAGAAGTTCCCCTCTCCCCGTTACCTACTCTGTTCTCTCTAAGCCATGCAGAGACTGTAAGTCTTCATTCACTGAAGAAATAGCAGGCATGGCCTGCTGGTATGTAGTTGGCGAGTAGGAAGCAGAAAATCTTCCCGTGTTGTTGAATAGTAACATTTAATTTTTGGTGTTTAGAACTTTATTCCTTTATTTCTAGTAATGAATTACTTAGTAATTAGTGTAGGGACAACAGTCCTGTGGTCAAACAATTATAGTGTGCAATAGGGAGGGACGAGGTTTCTGGTCAGTTTATTGTGACTGTAAAGGCATAGAAATCTCAGGAAGCTTGAGTAACATGGGGAATTTCTGTGATGGGAATGCGTGTACCAGAGAAGTGCTGTCCTCGTAGTGCCTTTGCTTCTCCAGTTTAGCACCCAGAAAAGAAAATCTGAAGACCACCTTGGGCACTACGAGTGACAGTTAGTGCTAATGTCCTTATTTTCTGTCATCCCTTGAACATCAAGAGGAATATGGTAATTGACACTGGGAGAGCTATGGGCTGGCCTGAGTGTCTCCATTAGCAGGGGTGTTTTCATCTTTGCAGGTCATCACGCAGATGATCTGTCTGTGTCCTTGGCTTTAACACTTGTAGGTCAGATTGGGCTGTCGAGGCTGGTAGGCTGCCTCTGAGCTGGCATTGCTCCAGCCTGAGCAGTAATTCCATATCAGTAATCACTGGGAGATTTGATTATCAGGGATTTATTGATACGCACACAGTGGCCTTGTGTGTGAGTTGTCCTGTTGCTTTTAAAGGACACTAGAGGACAAGGTGAGATTTATTTACACACATAAAAATGCAGGAAGATTCCCAGGGGATTTATAAAGAGTGCCTAGCAGGCAAGCAGCCTCACTCTCCTGACACTTAAAGAGAGGTACCTCGCTGCTACAGGCACTTTTGTACGTTCACTAAAGGTGTACTCTTCAGAAGTGCCCAAGTGATGTATGAGCCTAAGTCTCAGTAACTTTTGGGAACACTTAGACTCTAAAATGCATAGAGTACTTTTGAAAATGAAGCCTCACTTGGGCCTAAGGCTTTCTAGAAAATGCACCTCTGATGCTTTCAAAGGTATTGACCTCATCATTTCTCTCTTGCACTTTCACGCACGTAAATATCCTTATAGACTCAGCCCCATGCCCTATCAAACCTTATATTTTACCACTGTGACAATAAATAGCTTCAGCACTTCATACTCACAAACAACAAGGCACTGCTTTAAAGCAAATGAAGAAGAATGAGGAGCTGTGTCCCTGCAAGTGTAGCTTATGTCACAAATCACAGTCATGGGGGAGCTGATCGTTTTGGGCTGGTTTTGTCTATTCTGTAACACTGACTGTGTGCCTTTGAGAGGGAGGATTGGCACACAGAAGAGGTTTGCTTGTTGCTATCACAATGATGAAGTGAAATTTTAAATTACATTAGATGTTTGCTTAAGAAGCAGCAGATGAGGCCCTGCAGATTCTCAAATCCTCCTTGCTACACTGTAAAATGAAACCATAACCATTTGTTATTCTTCTAGTGGTGACAAGGAAGTCAAGGCAGGAAGGAATGACCCTTTAATGATGCTTTCTTAATGATGACTTTTTAAGGGTTTGAATGTGTTGCTTTTTTGGTTCTATCCATGGTTCTGGTCATAATATGAAACTGCCTTTTCTTCTCTTGAAAGTTTGAAATATTTTTGGTATTGCACCAGTGAGATCTTTAAAGGCATTTTAGTCCTCCTTCACAGATTGTGCATGAATTTATCAAACCATTTGAGGTAATATGGTGAGAGCTTAGTTTAAAGTCATTCAGAGTGGCAAGGGAATTAGCAAACGACAACTCTGAAACCCCCGGTCTCTGAAACTCTTAGCTGATGTGCTGAGCTAGTGGGCCTTCTCTCTTTGAAGGAACATCCCTGTTTACATGGCTTACATTGCAAAATATAAATTAGGGCTCTAAAGGAGTTGAATGGTTTAAATACAGGTTTGCGTTTACCCCAATGATTGCAGTATAGTTTTTCCCATCACCAGGCTAATTTTAATTAGCCTTGGAAATGTGGACTTCTCAGTAAAATAGGAGGGTCTCTGTTTTCTCAGTGTTGTGACTAAAAATGGCACATTTTGCTTTAAGTTCATGTGTAAAAAAAGATACCATTTTCTAGGTTGTGAACTTTGGACGCCAATGAGAATAATTCTACCAAACAAAAATCTATTGCTGTTCCGATTTCTTGCATGGCTGTATTCCTGCAAGTGTTCCTCATAGTGCAACATGAAGTGGTGTATTATAAACTATTATAACACAGTCATCCTTTTTTCTCAGTTTTGAATCATTAGCATAGGTCCAACAGTATAGGGGACCAATTTCCATGATAAAGAAAGTCCTTTCCCATTTAATCACTCACCACCGAATGAACCATTTAATGCCACATTCAGACGTACTGTTTGAGGATTTCCCAAGGCTCCCCTTGATCCACTTACACTCCCTTATCTGCCTTTTGTCTCTAGTTAACCTGCTTGTTTTTTTAAGGGGAGGGCGGGAGGAAAAATCAAATCCATTGCAAGAGGTCTGCAGCTGTTAACTTATTTTTTCCCCCTTCAAAAGTTGTTTGAGATTTCTTGGAGCTTCTTCTTAGCAGTGCCTAATGACTGTAGTTTAACAGATTCTGTAATTACCTGCCTCACATGAAAATGGCTTGATTGCTGCCTCTTTGTCCAATCTAGTTCAACTTTAAATGACAGCTGAATTTATTCTAGATGAATAGCTTGTGCTGTGGGAGCCTGGCGGAGTGGTCTTGATTTATTTGCAGCCTTAAAAGCTTCTAAAACAAGAGCAAAACATAGTTCTAAATTCACAGAAGAGTGGAGGTGCAAGACTTCTGTGTTTATATACTGAGGACCAGCCCCTGTAACCTTTGCTTTGAGCAGAGCATGTACAGCACTCATTTGTGAGTACATGGGTAGGTAAATTCTATTCCACAAGAATAAAAAGCTTTGGAATATGCTTCAGAAGGTGTACAAAACCTACCGACACTCCGAGGAATGATTCCACACTCAGACTGTGGTAACAGTGTTGTATAAGGCAGGAAATTGAGCATTTAACTCCAGCTGCATTTAACTTAGCTCTGGCTGTGCCTAAATAGTGTTGTCTGTGTTCAAAGAGCCACAGTCGCCATGAGGATGTTCATGCAGCACTCTGCAGTGGTTCCAGTCTGGCTGTGTCTGTACTTGGAACTGAAGCCTTGGAGTCTTGGAACTTGGAAGTTGGAGTCTGGGTGTCAAGGAACAACCTGCTAAATCTGCTAGCCTGGAAAACAGCGTGGCTGTGTGTGCCCAGGCCATTGGGCCTGGCTCCTGGATCCTGCTGTCTCTTGAATCACGTGTGGCCAAAGCCGTGGCAGGAAATGCTGGTGGTGTTGTCCAGCCCATTCACAGGAGCGCTGTGCCAGTGGGTGCGCAGAGGCAGAGATCAGATTGGTTAACGCTGGACTGGGTGATGGGTTTGTAATGTGTGCTCCTTTCAGTGATACTGAAAGAATAGGAAATGCTTTTGTGGATGCACAAGTGAGCGGAACATTGTTTTCTTCACCGTGTAATAAGTTTGTAAGGTAGGAATGGTACAGCAGGGAGTAAAAGTTCAGGAAAGAAAGGTGAACTAGAACAATTGGTCCCTTCAGCTTCCATTGCAGGATTGCTTCCTGCAGTCAAATTTTATATACTTTTTACTCTTTTGTTTTTAATGTTCAGAGCAATGAAGTTTCCTTTAAACATAATGTGGAATTAGGTAACATTAAAAACACATCCAAAGATGCAGAAAAACGACAGTCCATGCTTATAAACTAATGCATAAAATAATATTTATTTAAACACTGTGCTCCCTAGGACAGCCTCATTTCCTAAGGGTCTCAAGAGGAGTGCAATCACACGGTATAATCTTGTTAATTTAATATACGTCAGTGCAATGCAAGCAGTAAATACAGAACATTCAGACTAGAAATTGCAGTAACTATATTAAGCAACCACAATTTCAGTTCATTATGCACTGACAAGCTTCTTAAGATAAAGATATACTATTTTCTTTAATTCAAACAATATGTCACATTTTTAGCAATAATAATATTTAGCAAGCGCATAGCATGATTCATCTTCAAAGTACTTTAAAAAGAATAATAATAATGTTTTAATCCCAAAGACGTGAGTAGGTAAATATTATTAACCTGTTGCACAGATGGAAAGATTTATATGGGTTAAATAGCTTGTCTTGGACTACAAGGATAGTCACAGTCGGTGGTGGGATGAGGACTCATGTTGCTCTGTTTTATGCTTACACTTTTTTGTCTGGTAAATTGCTTGAGGGATCTCTGGAGACAATCAGCCCCTTCCACGATGTGTCCCCAAACTCTGTACATTTCTGAAGCTGTTCCCATTCTTCACTATTGTTTTTTGGTTGGTTTTTTTTTCAGCTGAGTTGGCCTGTATATCTTCCTTTTTATGCAAACATAGGTCTTCCTGGAAGGCCAATTATTTCTTGACTTTACATTAAAGTAGCTGTTTAGATAAGAGGAGAGATAATTCCCCTGATTAGTATCTTTGGATTTGTTTTTCTTATAACCTTGTAAGAAAATCCAGCCAGATCCCTGTCTCTCCTTTTTTCGCTCCCTCCCCCCTGCATGTCTTGAGATACAAATTCAGGATTAACATTTCTCTTCATCTTTCCTTTATCAAGTGTTTATTCAAGCAAGGAAAACAAAGAGGCATGGTTGTAAGCTCCAGGACACCTACTGAACCTTAGATCTACTCCTGCAGACTTGCAGAAATGATTATGTGGGAGATTATTCTTTATTTGGAGCTCTCACTGAGTGAATTTTACTTTCTTAATAGCCACACATCCAGTTTTCAGACACTGCAGAGAATAAAAACGTAGTAAAATTAGCTGCCTCCTGGTATTCCCAGGAATCCTTTTGACAAAAGGATTAGTCCAAATGCTGTAATGGGTTTACATGGTAAAAAGGTGGATTGCTCAAGGACCAAAGTTCTCTAAAATTCAAGCAGAGCTGGTGCTGGTACTGCAGTTTCGAAATCAGTATGAAAAAGGAAGTCTGCATTTAATACATTTACAGGATTGTTGATCTGTATTTACTGGGTAGGTATTGAGTAAGCACTGAATGAGGAGTATGAAAATGACATTTCAGATAAAGAAGTGCAATTAAAAACACCTCATGAGTTTTATATATTTTTTATGTTTTTGCAATCCCGTTCTGTTTTTGTTGGTTTGTTTCTTTTTTTTTTGACACGGAAGTGCCTGATTTTCGGAACTGATCAGCACCACTGTTTCTCAAACATTTCAGTATGACCTGACTTGTCCTGTACTTCAGTATGGGAGACCCAGCCTGTAAGAGGCTCAGTCGTGTAATTAAACTGGGGTTGTATGTGTGTTTGTGGTCTGGTGCCACTGAAATTTAATGAAGATAGTAAATATTTCCTTCGAAAGCAAACTGGATAGGTGGCAGTAATGAAAAAATGTTAAGAGTACATTCCTCTTGTTCTAGCTATTTATGAAGAATTAAGAGAGTTACTTAAATCAAAAATATTATATAAGAACGGTGATTTAGTTTGATGGCTGTAGAACTTTGAAAACCTGCTTCAGATGCCCTGTGCAGCAAGGCTTTTCCTCTCTATTCATCCTTCTGTTGGCATTGAGAGCTGCTGGGGACAATTATAGAAATACTACCTCTAGCTTGTGGAACTGGACATTTATATATGGGTTGAAAGACAGCAGAATTAGGGAAGTGTGAAGTGCTGAATTTAGGAGTGGTTGTTAGCAGGTAATAGCATAGAGGAACATTGTTGTCTGGCATATGATAGAAAGATGTTACATAAGGTAAAGTTGATGAAATACAGCCAAGGAATAAGACTGTGATTTACAGCAATATCTATACTATTATTTGAAGTGTTCCCTTCAAAACAAGTTATTTATCTTCCGAAAGTGTGGGAATCTGGCAATGCAGATGTCAGAGCTGATGGTTGCCTGCGGTTACACGTGCACAGCTTTCATGAACTCTTCGGTGCCTGTGACCAAATGCACCATCTGGGTTTTCCAGTGTATGCTTCTTTGCTTTACTCATGTTCCTCTTCTGTTGTCTTTTAGCCTTCTTTTGTTTGGACTCCTCAACCTACAGAGAATTTCATTTGCCTGCTCAGAGCTCTGTGGCTGATACTGTTTAACACTGGCTCTTCATTAACTCCTTCCATTGTATTTTCTTTGCTTACTTTTCAAGCCCCGAAGTATTGCTCAAACCTTCGTCCTTTGCCTTGTTCCCTGTAAGCCTTCAGTCCGCCAGTAATGCCACCTGCAATGCCACCTCCCCCTGCAGGCACTCCCATCTTTGTGATGGCTGCAGGGTACCCCCCAGGCTTGCCTTGTTTACTAACCCACCTCCTTCACATCCTTGCTGGAAAACCATTTCATCCATCTGTCCCCAGTAAGCTAATTAATGTCACCGTGGCTCTTCCCTGGCTTGTCCATTGGTGATTCTAACTTTTACTTCAGATTTAACTGGAAGTCCCATGGGATCTCAGCAGTGATTTTTTTGTGACTTGCAGTAGCTCAAGAGGAGGTGCAGCCTGTGTTTCTTCACAGTGGTTCGCAAGCCAGGGGAAGCAGGAGCTCACCCAGGAGCATCCCACTGCCATGGTCTTTGCACCTGAGCAGCTGCTGTAAGCAGTGTGTGCCTGGGGTACCGAGCGAGCCCAGCCCAGGGTCACAGTATGGCCGAGCCTCTTGCTTTCCACACGGGTGGTTCTGTGGCCCCTGTGAACAAAGTGCTGTCTGAGCACCTCACGTGGGTGAGTTATCTCCCCAGTAGCTGGCTGAGACAGGACAGTGCTGGCAATAGGACTGCTGGTGTAGGCTCTGCGACCTGTACTGAGTGAGCAGGTGTGATCCCCTCCAGCAGGGAGTTGTTCTATGGATACACAGCATGGATCTAACTCACATCTGAATTACACCAGCACGAGTCTGCTGAAGTTAACAGATTTATTCTACACTAACATTAAATGAGCCACAGATCAGATTCTCTCATACAGAATTCATTATACCATCAAGTTCTCCTCTGGTCAGACCCAGTAATAACTATACAAGTTGCTATACGGTATGGTGCAGTATGTGAAATAGCCTCACAGTGGAAATTGCTATGGTAGCATACAATTAGTCTGTGCATTGACACTGAATAGCAAAAGGATGCTGGAACAAAATCCAAACTCTGTAGGAAGGGAGACATTTAGCATTTCCGAGAAGCACCTTGCAGCAGTTCTTGTCAAATTCCGTTTCAGTTGTAGTTTCCCCTGTGCGTGCAGGCTGTACTAGTTTTTTTAAGAAAAACTGTTGCACAAAAGCCTACCTTTTAAAGTGTCTTTCAGTGGATAAAAATAGTTCTGTCATTGTCATCAGAGACTTGGAGTGCTGAATCAAAAATATATTAAAATATTTAGTGCCATGGGGATAATTTTCTACAATCTGAAATTGCTGATCTAAGTAGTAGTCCTCATTATTGAGACTTTTTGAACCTTGATATATTCTCAAACACTTTGTCTTAGTTTAAATGAAAATCTAAATTTTCTTTTCAGTTGTTCCTGTGCAAACAGGTACCTCCCACAGAGACAGGAGTAGGATTTCAAGATTCTGAGAGCAGCTTCAGCTGCTGTCACCAGCTAGTGGAAGAAAAAGTGAAGCAGATAAGAGGGAAGGGATGGCATCTCAAGACTTCTGCAGACTCTGTTCTGTCTTGGGATGCCTCAGTAGAATAATTAACCAAATTGCTTTCATGTACATTTCCGTAGAGCCAGTAAAATCAATAAATTGTCTTTACATCAATTTAGCTTCAGATGTTTTATTGGCGGTAATACCTGAGGTTCAAACAAGTCAGTTTACCTCTCATTGTCTGGGTTAGGTCAGCTGGTTTATAAAGTTAAACTTGCAAACCGAGCATTCGTGATGCGAAACTATCAAACACAGTGTTACTTTCGACCTGACCACTCTTGCAAATACTCCAAAATAGCGATTTAAAGCAATTCTATGGAAGGATTTCCAATTCCAGGAGAACATAAATATGTGGAATAGTGTATAGGGCAATACATTTTCATTTTCTTAACTATGTATATATGCACTTCTGTTTTTTACACCAAATGCATCTGACTTTGGTGAGAAATAAATACTTCCACTTGTGCTAGTGATACATAGTCATGGCATATCCATGCTCTCATTTTGTAGAGGTTCATGCATTTTCTCAGATAATCTTCTTCACAGAAAGAGCTGGTAATTACACTTGTCATCCTCTCACTTGGCTACAGCTGCAAAGATATAATACAGTGGCGGGCTCATGTTTAAAATGGCATTGACTCAACTGTAAGTCCCAAAGGTCACCATCATTAAAATCTAGGGCATGAGTTTTACACATGTCACTAAGATCATGGAGATGAAGAAAATAATCTACAGGGAAAGAGATTTCAGGAGCCTGTAATTCTCCTAGCTTTTAAAGCATTTGTTATATAATGCCTAAGCTAGTGGGGCTGCAGAAAATAAAAGTATATGAAAAAAAAGGCAAAAAATTATGTGTGAGGTCAGTCAAGGCAAATAACACTTGTGTTGTAAGGTCAAGACTGCCACCAGTCTTCAGTGCTTGGGCTTTCCCATGTTTTCCTTCATCCAGCAGGATGATATTGAGCATTACTATTCACATGATAATGAATTACGCGTAAGAGGGAACTGGCAGATGCAGTTGCTCAGCTTCTCTCCATCATATTTGTAAAGTCATGGCAGTCAAGCAAAGTCCCCAGTGACTCGAAAAAGGGAAATATCACGCCTGTTTTTAAAAAGGGTAAAAGTAGCACCCTGGGAACCATCAACCAGTCAGATTTCTGTGTCTGATGAGATCGTGGATCATATCCTCCTGGAAGCTATGGCAAGGCATATGGATGACAGGGAGGTGATCAGAGGCTTTGCAACGGGCAGATCGCACCTGACTGATCTGGTGTCCTTCTGTCATGCAGCGACTGCGTTGGTGGAGAAGGGAAGAGCAACTGGTGCAATCTATCTTGGCTTCTTTAGGCCCTTTGACATGGTCCCACACAGCATCTCTGTTGCTCAGCTGGAGAGCTGTGGGTTTGATGGTGTGGTGGGCTGACCTCAGCTGGCTCTCAGGTGCCCACCAAGCCACTCTGTCACTCCCCTCCCTGACGGGACAGGGGGAGAAAATACAATGAAAATTCATGGGTCGAGATGAGGACAAGGAGGTCACTCAGCATTTACAGTCTCAGGCAACACAGACTCAGCTAGGGTAAATTAATGTATTTTATTGCCAATTTAGCAGAGTAGGATAAAGCAAAACAAGAACAAATACAAAACTACGTTGTCTGATTCTGTGATAGCACTGATGAAGATAAAAGTACTCAAACACGTGTTTATCCAGGCAGTGACATCCGCTCCCAGTGACCTGAATGTAATGTATGCACTTCTCTAAGTGTGCAAAGGATTCACCACACTTCGGCATCCTGGAGTTATAACTGTTTGTCTCCTTGGCATATATTGATTCCTGTGCTATGTATTGACTATCAGATCTCTTTCTTGTCATTTTATATATGTTCTGTGCAATATCCAGATAAGCTTTTGTTCTGCCTCCTCATTCTTGTCCCTCCAAATCCTTCAGCATGCTGCCAGCACTTCTGATGCTGCCTCTTTTGTGTCAGGTTACAAGATGATGAGCCACTGAATCAGTTGCTTTAAGTCCATACTGGGCTATTCATTTTCATTGTAGTGTCCTTATTTTTCATGGAATTTTTGATTGTGTATGCGTCTGCATTATAACTAAATGAGAAATTATTAAGTTTTCAAATTTTAATGGATTAATAGTAGCTATTCCATGGGAAAATAGGCACTGTAACTGCCTGTGCAGAGGATAGAGCTGGGAATTCTGAAGTATTTTGTCATTGGTTACAAAATGGCAAGGGTGACACAGAATGATCTGTGTCTACCCAGAGAGAGGGCTTGAAGAGGAGGGGGATGGAAAACAAAAGACAGAGTGGTAATTGCTAAACTAGCATGTAAATGATGAAGCAAATAATCTGACAAATGGTCAGGAAATTTTCTTTAATATCCATCTCTCAGCTTGACCTCACAACAAGCAGGTCGGACAAAAGTCCCAGGCTGGTGGATGAGATACAATCTTGTATGAGTAGAGGGAGAGGTTGACTGTTTAGAAGAACCTGATAGAAATTTTGGCACTGATTTAATTATGATCAGACTTGGGTGTAATATGTTACCATGGCAATTGTTTCCTAATTAATGAGTTCTCACAGGGATAGTACAAGCGAAAAACAAACAAAAAATCAGCGGAAATGTTTGATCTTTTCTACCTCAACTGCAAATGACTGGGTCTGATGTAGAAATGATAGGGAGATGTTCTGTGACTCATAGCATATGAGTTTCATTTAGATGATCCTCATGGTCCTTGCAGCAAAACTGGAGGGTCTGTAAGGGGAAAAGGAGGAGACAGATAAGAAGAGTATGCCTAAGAATGGAATAATGTATGATTTAGTGAACTAGATTCTGATCTAACTAATTCCCTGGCTTCAGTGGAATTTAGGTTGGATTTACGTTGGTGTAAACAGGATCATATCTGATCCAGATCTGGATCACTGAACCTTATATAGCCAAGAGAAATGTATCTGACATTTCCTGTAGTGTGTGGTATATTATACCACTGTAGTATTTGCTAAATCACATCACATGAACCTTAGCCTTTTTTGGAAGGGCAGTTAATAAGGAAAGAGAATTATTTTTTTAAATGTCATGTTTGATGTCTTTCTTTCAAGATAACTTCCAACCTCCATCACATTGCTGTTTCCTTCTAGTTTAAATCATTAGATGTAGGGGAGGACAAGGTAATCCATCCTGAAGAAAAAAAAATAATCAATGCAAGTAGGTGTAATTAGTAGTACTTTCCTCTGGTAAGTCAATAGTGTAGAAAGAGCTGAAAAACCACTGCAGACTATATTTGTTCTTCCTAATGTATTGTGACTCCCTCACAGCTTTCATAATGAAGTTGTTTAGATCTCCTCTAGGACAGATGTGTCTTCTTTTTCTGGTTAAACAGACTGACAAGCTCTAATATGCCATGAATAATTTTATCTATGAAGAAAGATCCAGACATACAGACCCATGTGGGCAGCAGGAGTTTTAATTTTCTTATTTGTCGAAAACCAAAATAAGCTTTTGATGAAGTGCTTACTTCACACTTCATGTTTTTACTGAATTTATTAAATATATTTATAGGCGTAAATCCTTGGGGATATTCTATCTAAACCTGAATGTGCTTCCAGTCCCTGGGAGGCTAGGTACAAAGATTTGTGAGCTATATGTGTTGTTGATTGCTTCTTTGCATTCATTCTGATTTGCCAAGAAAGTCCTCTTTTCTTGACAAGTTTTGTAACATAAATTAGAAAAAGGAAATAGTATGCCAGAAGATGAGAACATGACTACTCCATGTGTTTAAATTTCTCCAGCAGTCAGGTTTTTTGTTTCATAAACCTGAGCTAGTGGGATACACATAGCATTAATCAGCATTTGAAATGAAAAATAAAGAAACAAACCCTACACCTTCTCTAGATGATGGTGTAGAAGCAGATGCTTGATCAATAATATCTTATACAGTTTGGCACAGATTTTGCCTGATGGTTTTGTGCACTCTTACTGGTTTAAAATACTTCGTGCAGGATGCCTGGCAGTTTCGGGGTGCTCCACTCACTTCATTTTCCTCCCTCTTTACACCTTGCTAGAATCTTCTTTCCAGTTGTATCTTAACTTGTCCAGCCTAGAGTGTTGCCTCTATAAATTGTCTCAGAGCAGTATCTGGGCAGGTCTTCAGAAATGCCCAGGGTCATGGGCTTGAGGAAAAGTGTAAGAACTTGGTGTGTACATGTATAGAGAAGCCTTCACAGCTCAAGAATAAAAAACAACCTAAGTGCTCCCCCTGGGATTTTTCTGTGTAAAGAAGCACAATTCTCTTTCTTGCTGCTGATCAAAGGTGTCTGTGGCTCAAGCTGTGTTTTGTTAGATCTGTGAGGAATCGCATTGGCATAACTCTGACCCTGGCTCAGAACTAAACCACAGTTGCTTCTGGTGCTGAGATCTGAGCAGTAGTTACCAGTCCGGCACTGTACCCCACACCAGACACCAGCTGTTGTGGCACTGACCCCTCAGAAGCCATCTCTCGTGTCCAGGTGAGTGTATTGGCCACCAGGTCAGTCAGGCAGCCTGTACACTTGCACACCGCCGCTTGGAGCACTCCGTGCTTCTGTGTCAGAAATGTACAGCAGATGAAAGCTTATGAAAGGCTGTTCAGATCACTACTGAGCTGGAGTCTTTGCTAATTTTCCAGCAGAAAACCACTCTGTTCCCTTTGTTGTGCCAGGTGCTGAGTTTCTGGACAACCTTCCACAGCTCAAGCAGCTGCCCTCCTCTGCAGATCAACTGTTTGAGCCACAATGCTGTTCCATGCCAGACAAAGCCTTCCTTTTGCTTTCATACCTGTTTGTTTGGCATGCTTCATAGGTACAAACCCTCTCGGAGTCAGCAGGGTATTTATCAGCAACTCCAAGTCAGCTAAGAGGTAGAAATGCTGTTGATACTTGTTCATGGATTGCTGCTTGATTTGCTAGAGATAGTGGTCTCCAAGGAAGGATGCTCCTGGAGAGGAAGTTATCAAGTTTCTCTTGAACTGTCTGGGTACAAGTGTTATTGATCTTCCATCCTTCAATTCTGAATAGCTAATTACCAGTGGTGGGATGCAGACTTTTAATAAATGAAAATTTTCAGAATCCGTTGAATCTCACTGGACTGCGAAGTGTGGAGTTACTGAAAACTTTGGTGACTGTAGTATGCATATAGGGGATACACCCCTCCATGCAGTTTGGATGACTCCCAGTGTATAATCCACAGTTCTGACACCTTTCATCATTATGAAGAGGCCATTTCACTGGACAAGTCCCTCATCATAAGCTGGATGCTGTCTTAATGCAGATTGTCTTAAAAAGATCTTCACTCTTTTAGAGGGAGAAAAAAAACAAGGTTCTTTCTCCACTGAAGGACATTTGGATGATGTCTCACTTCACTGGAGCTTTTATACTGATTCCTAAAAAAGTGGAGCTTCCTTCAAGACAGAAAGATAATAGTCAATACTTTCTTTTTCTCACCATAAATCATAGAATCTCAAAATGGTTTGGGTTTGTAGAAACCTTAAATATCATTGATTTCCAACTCCCCTGCCACAGCCAGGCACACCTTCCACTAGACCAGAATGCTCTTGAACTCAGCAAGGTAATATCTTGAACTCTTCAAGATGGAGGTAGCCTTTTACATAGGAAGACCATATATTGTCTGCATATGTGTGACTAAGGAAAAGCAATTATTTTGTTAGGCTTCTTAAAGATTGTTTTGTAATTCATTATACAATCTGTATTTGTCCCCTCAAGGAAATCACCTTCATTTTTAACTATTTCCTAAGAAAATAAGGCCTAAATAACTGTATTGCCTATCTGCCTGACTCCCTGTTACCTGTATTTTTAAACTGTTGACCAGTTTTGGCTGCTTAATGGGGAGCAGAGGTCTCAAAGATACCAAGTTCCTACAAGTTTTGTGGAAATTGATGCCTTTGTGAAAGGAAAGATATGGAGAATTACACTGATGCCCATTCCTTTTGTCAGCAGCCAGCAGGGCAGCCAGAAGATACAAATTCCTAGATGGAAGCAGGATTGAGAAATGAAATACATACAGTCATGTGTGCTTAGTCACAAATCTTTGTGCTCAACTTTGTTTTCGTTACTTCGAGGTTCACTATTTTAATATAAAAATTGAGCGCTGTTCCTTTCATCATTCAATACCTTCAACTACAGCCATAATCATCTAATACAGAGTCCTGTTACCAGATGCTCTTAACTAATTAATGCTGTAAATTACTGTAAAAATCTAGAGTGAAAGTAGCTGTGCAATAAAAATTATTATTTGTGTTTCTGGTTCCCTGTGTACACTAGATAGATTATTTTAAAAGCACCATGTCACAAATAGGGAGAATATCACTTTACTCCTCCAATAAACATGGTGCAATTACGCGGAAGCCTGGGGGTTTGTAACTGTCAGCATTACTACTGTGAATTTAAAGAAATGAAGAGTGTAAATTCCCTGATACACAGAGTTTTTCTATGAGGTCAGGCCACCTCTTGGCCCTGAAGATCCCAACAGGGTTGGTTGTGTCTGTGGGTTCACTTCAGGGAGCAGTGTAGTGCTTTGCCTATGAATCTTCCAGTAGATACAGACTGGACTGGGTAGGAGAGAGGTGCAGGGAATTTTGAGCATCTACATCCAACCCTCCTGGTTTATATGGCTTATGACATCTGGTTTTAAGGATAGCTTGGCAGAGATTGTGAATTTCAGCTTTGACTGATGGGGGAAGATCAGGGATGGTCCAGATGAAAGTCGATAGTTCAGAAGAAAAGCTGTAGAAGAGATGAAGACAATCTGGTCCATCAGTGATCCTTCTTCGAGGCTAATGTTTCCCTGCCTTACTCTTATTCTTCTCTGGCTTCATTTGTAATTTTTCTGGCTTTTTTTCTGGCTGCAGTTGCATTTCCCTCACTCATTGTATCCACAAACCCTGGTCATTTGTTTTTCTCCAGTGAGGCATCAAATGCTGATTAATTTCAATGCATCCCCAGCGTCTAAAACTTTCCTTAGGAGCCGGATACTGCCCACACTGTGCACAAAACGGCTGCTGACATCAAGAGTTACGTTGTGGATCAAGGCGAGTATTGACAATACAGGAGTTTTGCTGCAGATCAAGGGCAGTGGATCTCTATGGGAGTTTCTGCACATTTTTTTCCAAGTGGCTATGCTGGCAGGGAAGTAGGCTGCTGGATTCATAACAGCAGACACAGATCTGTCCCTGTCATGGTTTGATCACTGGAACTGAAAAATAAAGCAAGCCTTGCCTGGTTTCGACTATTAAAATTACCCTCAAGTATTAAGGTATTTTTTTCGGAAAATGAGTTGTAAAATTCCAACCTTACTAAAGTCTTTCAGAGTTTTGCAGTTGTTGTCTGTAGAGTCAGGGCTTCATCCTTCATGGAGCAGCTGTCTTGTTCTTTGGCAGGCGTGGTGGCCATCCAGTGATGAGTTAAATGATTCTTTCCTGTAGTTTTGATGTCAGTTTGGTAGATATGTAAAGTGCTTTAGCTTAAGAGTGAGCATTACAAAGTTCTGTGCATAAACAAATTCAATGAAACTTAACCTTAAAGTTTAAAATATCCAGTCATTATTAATTTAAATCCTATTATTAGGTAATTTTACTTCTGCTTCAGAAATGTGTTTTTGGAAGAAGTTCCCTCGCAGTAGACTGAATAGGATGTGTTCTGTTAGCATTTGTAAAACCCTGTAGCCAGTTATTCATCCCACTGTTTAATTTACAACCTGTGGTTTGTGATGGGTCCATTCCAAACTCTACATCATTCATCTAGAGGGTTGAGGAGGCTCTGGGACTATGAAGGGAACTAAAATAAACCCTCTTTATCACACGTAATTCATAAGTTATAGAATAAAATATATTTTCATGATCATCTGTTTAATTAAATCAAAAAAATTTTGTCAGCCTCATGGAGTTGTGCCAGTTGGTGCCGGTGGCAGACTAAACTAGCTTTAACAAGATTGTCCCTAAAAAACCAAGGCAGTATTTTAATACAGCTGCATTCTGAACTCCATTTGTTCTGTTTAAAAAGAGGTAGAAGGGGTATACATTTTATAGCAAATGTTTCCAGCACAAAGCCAGTATAAATTGTTTTGCTTAGAGAGTAACTAGCAATGTTTGAAACAAAGTTTCATATATAGCTGAAATGTATATTGTCAGGATACTTGAAAGTCATAAAAAATCCCCTTTCTACACTGAACAGTTGTTGTAGTTCTCTGACAGTGCATATATGAAATTATTGTTTATTGTTTTGATCACACCAAAGCCCTTGATAATATAGAGATGTGTGCATGAGTGCACCATCTTCATAAGCCACTGATCTTCATTTCTAAACCGTGCCATGCTCACATTTGTTGAACAATATTATAAGAAAATTATTACTTTATTTTGACATTTTTCTTGGGAATCTCTCCTAAACTGCTTCAGAGAATGTCAAGAGCACTTACAGGAAGTAATGAAAAGAACCTTAGAAAACTCATCTTTCGTGATAATCTGCGCTTTAAAGTCGCACGCTTCGCGCCAAGGTGTTATCTGAGTGCACTGTCACTCTCTTGGATGGCCACATGCTAAGGGAATCTGCAGCTAATATTGGACTTCAGACAGCACTAGGACTCTGTATTTCCAAAGAGCATTATTAAACAACCGAAGCACCCAGCTTCAGGGATCTACACTAGTATCACTAACTTGGGGCTTGATTTTAAAATTTTCCTGGTGAATTTTTCAAGGCCACAGATATCACTGAGTGGCAGAAATGGGAGCTCATAACCTACTTCTGTTAGGGCATGTGAAAATCTCTCTCTTGGCATATGTAGAGATACCAGTAATAATCCAGTGACTGTTTCACATATGGGCAGTTTGTAGGCTTGTGTTGGTGAAGAATGACTTGCAGAAATAGATCTGCCTCTCTCAAACCTTTTCTGCCTGCAGCACATGACAATATCTGCTGTATAGCTTGGTACACTGGCTTTCCTCTGTTTCTCCTGCACTGAAGAAAACCACAGTAAGCTCTAGGATAATAAATAATAATTTTGATACTTCTTTTTTTGCAGAAAAGCTAGGGCAGTCTTTTTGTTCTACCAGAAGCCTTTTCATTTATTCATTTTAAATTAGCCTGTTTTCCAAGATGAAAATTGAGGGGCGGCAGTCATCACTGCCAGTAAAAGCAACAGCTCATGGCAGGGAAACAAAAAAGTTAAGAGGAGGAATTAAGAAAAGATCAAAATCTTTTAATCATAACATGTTTTTTCTGTCTCTGTAGCACAGTATACATTCAAACACATTTGTCTAGCTATAACAAGGCAGAGAGATATACAAAGGTGCATTCAGAATAATAGGGTGAAAAATTAACATCAGAACATGTGTAAATGTCTTTATGATCTACTAATATTTAGGTGTAGTGTATTTATAGTTTTGTTGATGTATTTTAAGCACTACAGGTTTATAACATAAAGTGTAGAAGTAAAAAAAAAAAAAAAAGAAAGTGATAAATGAGACTCACCATGAATATTTCCTCTCAGACGTGTCTTTCCAAAGGGCCTGTATCAATTAGTACTGAGATTTTTAGGAGTGGAGGCATTATGAATAGCCAGAAAACCATACACACTGGATAAGCTACATTGCCATTCCATCATGGTGCTTTTGTGAACAAAGTGCAGCATTGCTGAGGGGTGTCTTGACAGATTCATAGTTTTGATTTTCTTTTAGTGGCCTCTTCAAGTGTTAATAAAAATATAAAAGTTTTATGTCTATTTCAGAATTATTTGGAGTGCAGCCATCTGCCATAGTGCTTCCAAGAATGTCAAATAGAACCTGAAGGGAAAGGTCATGGAGCCCAGCTCTCACAAATCAGATTCCTGTGCCAAAGGGAATAAGGTTTTCCACCTGTGCGGGGAGATTTTACACTCAACTGCACCCATGGTTTTCACCAAAGGAAGTCAGTCAGCTTTGTGTATGCTGTGGATGGGGCAGGGGATGTAGGTGTTAATCACCGTGACAGACATCATGTCAGTCACAGTTGTCAGAGGGAGTTGTCACTAGTTTATGTTGTGCTTTAGAGGTGTTTAACAGAATTTTCTTTGTTAAGACTTTAAAGGCAGGAAAAAAAATTAAAAGGAGGATGGGGGCAAGGAGTGGGTAACAAAGGGAAGACTGGAGAACTAGTACTGTACTGTGCAGTGCCTCTGTTTGGTGGCACCTGGGGGGAAGCATGCACTAAAGTTGATCCAAAGTCATGAAAAAAATCTCAATTTGCCAGCAAAGATTTGAATTAGTTTGTTTCAGTTGCTGCCAACACGAAATCTCCCCATTTCTTTCTCAAGACTAAATAATTAAAATCATTAATGCTTTTTGGCATTGTGCTGGGCCACATCATGTCACATTCCATAAGAGCGTGCTGTGAAATAACGGAATTGGGTGTTTCCAGAGACTTACTCATTCACAAGCCTGGGTGACATATAAATGAAACAGAAAGGGACAAAACCTTAGCTCAGATGTTTGCGCTGTGCAGCTCCCTGGTGGCTCTGGGATTTACATGCCCTTTGAGGTTGAATTCCAGACCCAAAGCTTGCAAGTTAACATTGAGTACAGCCAATTTTTAAAATGTTTTTGCAGGATATTAATCTTCCGCCCTGACCACTAAGAGCACATACCTGGTCCTGACACATGGACAAACTGCACAGAACTTGTGTGCTTCATATCTGCAAAAGGATGGGCTCTGGATCGTCATGGCTAACAACAGTGTAAAAAATGTATAAACCAGACTATTTCCTCAGCTGCTGTTAATAGTCAGCTTTGCTTATGGAGCCGGGCTCTGTCAGTCCTATCTGTTTGTGTGCAGTGGAGTCACAACAGTACTGCTGTTTAGATAAGATTTTTGAAGGGTGTAAGCAAAGTAGAGACACTGTTTGTTCATTTTATTTTTAGGGAGAAATAGACAAAGATCAGGTCCATATTTCAAAGCTTTTTCTAATGTAGGTATATGAAAAAACAAAAGGCCATCAATATCTGAGAGCTGTGCTGGCAAAATCCTGAGTTTATTTGTTATTACAGCAGCCAGAGGCACCTTTTGCTGATGTACTTTAGTTTCAGGAACTGCTTTATACAAAAAATTCAGAAATTTGCCTGTGTAACTATACAGGTAATTATGACTGGTTTGGACAAGGGTGAAGGGTGAACTGTGTGGTTATCTGTTTCATATATATATATATGTGTGTGTGTGTGTGTATACATGTATGTATTTGTCTCCATATGTTACTGTATGAAAGGATCACAAAACAGACACAGGAGAGAGTGTATGCAGGGAAACGAGCAAAACTCTCTCTATATCAAAGAGTTCCTTGGGGCCTCAAGTCAATAAACTGCAGACATCAGAGAAATGCACTACATTTCTTTCAAGAAGAACAATCTTAGGTGTAATAACAGTTGTGTTTCTTAAATGTGCAGCGGAGGGGGCAGCAAATCAGAACTTTTTTCCGTTTTTCCAGGCCTTTTATGCATGAGGGATGGCACCCAGCTGCTTCTGCCAAGTCTGTGCAAGTTGGATGCTTCGGACAGGAAACTTGCAATCATCTAAGTGGCATAGGCGTTGGCTGAACCGCAGCTACTGGGATATCATGGGTGACTACAAATGAGTTTTAGGGTTCATATAGCATATTTTGCAATATAGAAAACATGGGGAATTGAATACACCTTTCTAACACTTCAAAAAAGGCACATAGCTTCAGAAGTACTGACTTTGTACTTCTCTTACTTAGCAAAGAGAAAGCAGCAGGCTCCCAGTTCTTCGGAGGTAGATTTTGAAGTTTTAGACACGCACGTTTAGAAACATTCAACGAGTGTGATTTGCAGCAACTCGAAATCAGAGCACGGGTGCGGCATCCTTTGCTCCAGGCCAGAGGATTTTCTTGCCTCACATTAAGGTTCTGTAGCCTGCTAAGATGCAGTGGAGACATGTTGTCCTCAGTTATTTAGCTGGAAAGGAGCTTATGGGAGCCATCAGTGCTGTCAAAATGGCACTGCAGACTCATTTGAGCATCCTCGTGAAAATTAGGAGAGTAGCAATTACAGGTTTCCAAACATGAGAACCCAGACCTAAGGGTGGTTGACTGCAGCATCTCGCCTGAGTGCTGAGGGTCACGGTCAGTTTTTATGTTTGGGGCATTTCTGAGAGGAAAGGAGCTCTAATGAAGCATTGTTTATTTGTTTGTTTATATGCTTAGACCAGAAAGGCCAGCAGTTCAACAGCTTGAGACTTCAAAGGCTACTATTGCCTCCAGTGTGTGGTATCAGGGTAGTTAGAGATGTTCCCTTTTAGTAAGTCCAGCAGAAAATTCAGAGTCTCCAGGGCTGCAGGAAAATTTGCTTAGTTGGGCACTGTAGAAGTTGCTTTCCTGTGTTTCCCTTAAATTATTTTACAACTTAAATATGTTATTTAAATTTACACTCTGCCAGATACCCTGGGTTTTTTCCACTTTTCTGTATGCTAAAGACAATGATTCTTCATAAACTGTCAGAGGCTAAACAGTAATACTCTGCCTTGATTTTATTAGATTGTGACTCCCTTTTATTGAGTAATGAACACCATGAGTTAAAAGTCTGCATGTCATCCTTTGATGGTGACCTGGACCTTTTTAAAACCATTACTTTTAGGGCATTCAATTCAATCAGATGCACACTGATGAAAAAACAACCACCTAGAGCTCCTGCTGACTATGTACAGGCAAAGCTTGACAGCCCAACATCAAACAAAAAATTGATTTCAAACCCAGATGTCAATATCTTGCTTTTGCAAAGGCACTTTGGCACTTGAGAGGGAAGTTTGCATGTAATGTACACATTTGATGAACAAAGTACAGAGGAGATGGCTTGTTTGGACTTGATTTGGTGCACCCGTGGTTTTCTATAAACAGTAAAGCCAATGAAGTGTTGATCTGTGCAGCTGGAGAGGAGCTTCAACTAATTTTACACATGCACAGATGGCATCTAAACGGGCCTGGTTTTTGATGTAATTGATTTAAACAAATGAAGTTTCTTAAGTATGGGTATGACCTGGTAATATTTCGGAATGAAGTCTTAATAGTTTATAAAGGCTAGTCTTGTCAGTCAGTTACAAGGTGCCATTTTATCTGCTGCCTGATTTTGAGGTCCCCTATTCCACTTGCTACTTGTTATAGTCAGTTTGTGAGATGAAGAATGATTGCCTCTTTTACGTGTCGTATACTGCTGGAAGTCAGGTTTAGATTTTGATACATATAAAGTCCTTCTGCACTGGTCCTGATATGTGTAGCTTTACTAGCAATATCTAAAATAGCTGTGGACAGTATCTGGAGACATTCACAGGGATGGTGAGTAGTGTTGTCATGAAAATACACTGCAGGTTTTATATTCTGCAGCTTTTTTTAGTGCTCACTCTTGTTAGCACTTGCTATTGCGAATTCAACATCCAAGTTGCACATTTAGAGGGATACTCAAAGCTATTTACATCTATGTAGCTGATGTTCCTCTAGTAAGTGATTTCCAATGCTTGTGGATTTTTCTGAACAAAAGACTGCACCAAATTTGCAGTACAGGTGCACATAGGAAGGCTCTTCTTTAGGCTTTAGTCATCCACAGTCGGTTGTGTGTTTATGCACATGGCATTATAAAGTATGGGTGAGATATAAGGCTGTGAAGATTGCAACTCAAGGAGTTCAGCTTAAAAAAGACTCTGAACCAGAATACTCTTTAGAACCAGGACACAGACACTGATGATTCTAACTGCATGATGAGGACTCTGCTTTTCTCTGGTGAGAGTCCTTAATGGAACAGCAGCTCCCTATTATTCTGTTACTTAAAATGAAATAGAGAAAAAAGAATCACGGTAGCTGTCCTGTTGTTGTTTTGTTACTTAATGGAGATTATACATCAGCACTTTGCTTTCCTTTTATGTTTCAGTGTCATTTTGTGACTTAGCATTTTGAAAACCGGGGGCACAAGATGTTGCTACAGAAAAAGATGTGTTTCACAGTCTGTTGAAAACACTCCACTTGATAGTAGGAGAAGCTAGTCTTAAGTCAAATTCAGTGGACGTACTTCTTAAGGAGAGATTCAGTCACTCAAGTGGTAACGCTGATTCTAGTTTTTAAGTGTTAGTGAGGGAAAACACTTCTGAAAACACTTTGTCTCTGCTCAGATAAATCATCTGACTACTGAGTGACCTGTTTCACTCCATCTCTTTCCACCCTCCTGTGTGGTGGCTTCCTCGCTGGACTGTGCCATGGATACAGATACTGTTTTCAGACATGCCTTGAAGGAGGAAAATCTTCTTTAGCTTGCGGAATATCAGTGCCAGCCATGGGATGGACCTGCTTGGTATAAAAAAGGTACCTTTGCACATTGCTTCAGCTCAGTCTAGATGTTGCACGTTCAGCTGGATTGTCTGCAAATGGAAGAAAAGCTGGGTCTGCAGTTCGTCCTGGCTGTCATCAAAAGCCACTAAGGTACCCTCCAAGCAGGCAGCTCCTCCCACTTTGATTTTCCTCCCAATATTTTTCCATTGTCTGCCAAATTGGTGGTTAAATATTCTGCTCTCTTTTCATTTTGCAGACGCCATCATTGGCTTGCCATGTGTCTTGTAGGGAACCTGTTTCTGGCAAGCAGTCTCGCTTTTAATAGCAACCTCCCTATGCCCCCTACAAAGGTGATGGAAAAGACCCAGTTCAGTGTTTGCTGTGCCACCTGACCTTAGGTGGCTCATCAGATTAATGAGAGAAGCACCCCAGCTCCCATACCCAGTGGCACCCAACAGGACAGGGAGCCTGGCTGGTGCAGGTGCTGTGAGTGCACATCTGCAGCAGATTGAAGTGGGTCCTGTAGCTGAAGCAAGGCTCTTTGCTGTTCTGTCAATGGAGTGCAGAGTACATTGGTTCAAAAAATACTGTTTCCTCTGCAAGGGGTGGCAGGATGGGGGCTGGGGGTGTTTTTCCTTATGAGTGGGTACAAGCACGATTGCCCGAAGTCACACTACCAAGTTCGTCATCACAGCTACTGTGGAGCTGAAGTTCAAGGGAGCACTGAGTGATTCATTCCACCTGGCAATATATACAGTGAGTAAAGAGAAATATTTCCTGTACCTAATCCAGACACCAGTTAGGCATCAGTCTGTCTGAATGTGAACAGACGTATAAATGACAAATGTGGGGAGGAACAGAAGAAGCTGGGAAAAAAATGAGAATGTATTTTTCACTCAGAGGTTAGCACATTTGCCCTGAACACAATCCCAAAACCTAATGAATCAGGAAGTGTAATTGTTACATAGACTAATTTCAAAACTGTACTACTCATTAAAGATTAAGGGAGAGAAAAGGAACATGAGATTCAGACCTTTTATTGAAATTTTGTCATATTAGCTCCTCATTGGTAATTTTTTATGGTTCACATTTATTCAGTTCTTCATTCACAGTGTTCTGTCAAGGCTCTCTAATATGTACCAAGTACAAGCTTCATTAACTGCATTATCTTTCAGCTCTGCTTTATCTGTGGTTACCAAGCCAGTGTTTGTCAATGACGTTTTAATGTTAGAAGACAAGTAAAAAACCCACAAAAAAACCCAACACAAAAGCAGCTTGATTTCTGTCAGTGTTTTTTGCATTCAGATTTCCGAAGTTTCCTTACATTCGAATACAGACATGTTAGAAGAAATTGGGATACCCATTAGAGGAAATGAGACTTACGGGGAGCTCTTAAAGTTCTGAGCTATTAAGACAGTTGCCAGCCTATCTTCTAGAAATGTTGAACTTTATCTCTGGGGTGCTCTTTCATTGGCATCTGGTGTCTCAGACTGGAACTGGTGTCTAGGACTCCTTTGCTAGGTCTCTTCTGTTCTCTTTCAGGGCACAAATCAACCCTTAAACTGTGTTGCTTGACTCTGAGACTGTTAGAAATTTGGATGGGTGGGGGAGAAAGGAACCTTAAGGTGTTTGTTTTACTCCTTGGTATTTTGTTAGCTCAGCTGATCCTTCTGAGTAGCTTATGTCAGGTTTTTCATTCCAACAACAACTAGAGATGGAATGATAAAGTCTGTCTTTTTAGAAACCAAAGAGGAAAATTGCAGGAAGGAAAATGTTGAAAATTCTGTCTTTTGGAGTTAACAAAGATAACTTACAGATAGTTATATTTAGCCATCTTATACTTGGTTAAGAAAGGTCTTGGGGAATCTTGTACGATCTGTGCACTGGCCATGATGTTCTGCTCCTCTATGTAGTTTTCCGAATTCCTGTGATGCTGCTGCCCCAGTAAAGGCTTGCTGGTAGTTGTAGAGAGCTATATCAGACTTCCCCTGTATCCCACGTACATGGTGAGATGTGTAAAAATTCAATTCCCAAAAAATTCAATTTATGTAATAGACAGCGGATGAACCAAGCATCTTCCCGCTGTGTAAGATGTATGCACATACTTGATGTAAGAGAGCCATTGCAGCCAGCTTTAAGTTCTCCTTCCTGTGGGAAAATACAGCCACACAGTTTATATCACTCAAACACTGTGGGTCTGATTAATAATCATAGAATCACAGGTTTGGGTTGGAAGGAACCTTAAGGACCCTTTAGTTCCATCACACTGCCATGGGCAGGGACACCTTTTACTAGACTGGGTTGCTCAAAGCCCCATTCAGCCTGTGCTTGAACACTTCCAGCAGTGGGGCATCTGCAGCTTCTCCAAGCATATTCAAATAAGGGGCAGTTGAAATTTTAGATTGTTGTTGTTGTTGTTGGCTTTCATGATTCGTTGCAAATCCCATAGGAGCTTTGGTCACAGAAGAGGGTAAGAACCTTAACAGGTTTTTTTGCATCAAGAAAATCCTGCACAGCTGCAGTAATTTTCAGTAGGAAGATTTCCTGGCTTGTGCTTTTGTCTACACCTTATTTCTAATGTTCCTTAATTTGAGAAGAAGACAATTTTAAAAAAAGCATCATAAGGCAAGGGAAATAATTACGAATTCTAGTCAAGGTATATTAAATTCGGTAGTGCTCAGACATGACATAAGCATTCAGAATTTGTATATGAATGAGATAAAAAACATTCTGGAAGGCAAAGCTACCTAAATGTCAGAAAAAAAGAAATACAAGCTATAAAATCCTGTGAAAAATCACATAGACCACAATAAGATAGATGTGCTGTCTTTACTTAGGAAAGAAATCACAGAGGATATGAAAATAGAGAATGAAAATAACACATTTTTACTTGATTCGAAAGCATTATCCATAATAGCATCTGCAATGTGTCGGTAATAATATGGTGTAAATTGGAATTTACATAACAGATCTTTGAAAACAGGCTCTGACTCACAATGTGAAAATGGTGCCTCCAGAAGGAAAAGTCAACCAATAGCAGGAGAACTTTGTAGAAGGCCTATTGCTTATTTCAAGATCCACCCGTAGCCCCTTTGTAGATTGCACAGAGTATTCGTCTCAGGCATGAGCTATACTGAAAACTTGAATAGCTGGTCTTGGAAACCTCCGGTATGTTGCTCCTGAATAGACAAGTCATTTTCTCTGGGCTTGAATTAAGTTCTTATTAACGGTGATAAATTGACAGCCCTAAAAGTTAGAAACCCTCTGTTTGTGTTCATCTCCCTCAGCTGGATTTAATACACTGTTCCTATCTTGCTTCTGTTGAGTAGGAAAAGAGTCATTAATTTAACTAAGCCGGGAGTAGAATTCTTCCACTGTTGTTTTTATTGCCCCAATGGTCAAGACTTCAACTAAACAACAGTCCCCAGTAATGCCCAGTCCAAGAATGATTGGACACTCTGATTCACATGGTGCTGCAGAGCTGAGGTCAGACCTGGTTTAGTTCTGGTATTTCTTTTCTGTACAGTTCATGCTCATTGCTCTTCCCTTTAATTTGCTGGCTGATGAACAAGTCAGAGGCCAGTATTATTGGCATTATTGCCATTACAGGTAATTATTAAGTTTGGTTGAGCTTTGCTAAGTCAGAGTTTTTAATAGTTCCTTAGATTTCCATGAAAAGTCTGTCCAAAAGTAGATGACCAGTATTCACCTCTTTTTTTGAGCCTCTTGTTTTCTGTTGTACTGATGTAAAATAGAGAGACCAGTAGGTATGTATCTGACCTTTCTGGGGGTTTAGGGTAAAATGGATTGGGACCCTAAACACACTCAGTTCTCCCTATGGAATATATAGCCCTGGTTGTGTGTCTAACCTGACAAAGCCAGAGGTGTTCAATCAGAATAATGGCACCCTTGTAATGAACACCTATTTTTTTGCTAGACCACCTCAAGCACCCTAAGGTTCTGGTGTAACTGGCCATGGTTAATGATGAGGCAGTGTGAGTCAATGCAGGGTAAGGAGGGGCAGGATAGCTGTGTCTCACACATCTCCATGTTTTATCTGATGTGTTTAACTATCTGAGAACCTACAGAGATACTGTGAATGCTTTTTCTGTTCCTCTCCTAAATCCAAGTCCTAATCCAAATTTCAAAAGTATCATTAAATGTCTGATACCGTTCATCATCATTTACAACTACGTACAGTTCGTTCAGTTCTGAGGTCTCTAATTAGAGAATAAATGGGTGTTAATTTCTCATGATACCGAAGTCCGGTAAGTATTAGATTGATAGGATAGATATTGTTTTTAGATAAGGCATCACAAAAACGTTGTGTATTACAGAATCACAGAATGGGTGAGGTTGGAAGGGACCATGGTGGGGCATCTGGTCCAAATTTCCTGCTCCAGCAGGGACATCCTAGAGAACCTTGCATGCACGCGATTGTATCCAGAGAGTTCTCAAATACCTCCAGTGTGGGAGACTCGACAACCTCCCTGGGCAATCTGTTCCAGTGCACAGTATTAATGACTTTTGAGCATCAACCCACTAAAAGCAGGGAGGTGTATGTTTCCTGCTTCTCACATGCAGTGTGCTGAACTGTCAATCTCCCTCCAGTTCCATCAAGTACTTTAGTTTTCTTCATTTCCAAAAAAACATGAAAAAAATGCTTTATGGTTAGCTAAAAAAAGTAAAAATACAGATATAATCAGCACTAGGTTCATCTTTCCCAGTTGTTTGTCTTCCTCAGTCTGCCTTCCTTAGTCTCTTGGCTAAGAAATACTTTGAGTTTTACTCAAAGTAGCCATATCATTGATCTTTATATCTTTCTTCACATTTTGTTGTTTCATTTTCCTGGTACCTCAGTTTTTATGTCACATGCATTTTTTACTCAGTTTGAGTACGTTTCTAACAGTACAAACTATTGGATTTTTTTAAATTGTGTAACCCTGACATGCTTTTCTGGCTTTCCCTGAACCCAGTCTATGATTAAATGTATTCTCAGTCTTCTTGTTGACTTAACTATTGAAAGTTCTCAGGCAAAACGGGCAGAACAAACTTCTCTGGGAGCTGTATATCCATCATAAAATGGCTCTAACGTGTTATCTATCCAGCCTGGTTGTATTTTTCATGCTTTATCAAAAATCAGTGCCACAGATAGATTGCGCTTCGCAGCCTGCAGTTGTTCATCGGAGTTAACTTGGCTGTCAGGACAGCTTTTCTGCAGTGCTTTAAACTTCTGTAACTTTTGTGCATGAGACTGAGCTATTTTTCTAGCTGGCTCAGAGATCAGTGCTGTGTCATTAGAACATATGCAACAAGGCTGTGCTATCCTTTTGAGTTTCATTTAGGATGTGTGGCACCCCAGCCTTCATACTGTTTAGAAGTGTCTGCACATAAATGAACACAGTATGGAACTACTCAAGTCATGAACCTTAAAAGTGTTTTTTCTTATGTTTTAGATCATCCTCCAAACCTTCAAAATCATTCAAGACTTCGAACTCCACCACCTCCAATATCACATGCTCACACCCCAAATCAGCATCACGCAGCCTCCATCAATTCCCTGAACAGAGGGAACTTCACTCCACGCAGCAACCCCAGCCCAGCTCCCACGGACCACTCTCTTTCTGGAGAACAACCAGCCACTACTCAAGAGCCAGCCCATGCTCAGGACAACTGGTTACTCAACAGTAACATCCCACTGGAGACAAGGTAGGTCACTTTCTTTTGTACTTACGATGTTCTGACTGTGTGTGCTCAGGATGTTATGGGAAATACACACATCTGCATAGCTAGCCACCTAGTTTGTGAACTGGTGTTTGACTTATGTATTTTGCGTTGTATTTATTATTCCTTGTGTCTTTTTATTTGGACTAGGAGAAGAGGAAATTGCTCTTCTTTCATAAACTGCAAGTGTTGTCTTTAACAGCTGCTCATAAGGTTATTTTCCTCATTTAAAACTGGAATCAGGATCATAGATTAAAATGTTCTTGGTTTTCTTTCTTTTATTTTCCTTTAATGTCTTTTCTTCCTATGTGGTAGGATAAATCAATATCCTATTTAAAAAACTGAAATCAGTCAGTATATTGAAAAGATTTAGCCTTATAGCTGTGCCTCATCAAGCAGTGCTTTCGTAGTACATAATTCAGGGAAGGTTGATCTTGTTTGACCTAGTGAGGAGAGGTCAGCTGCTGCCTTTTTTAACATTGCTCCAGCAAGCATGAAGCACTGGATAGCAGGGCGTCAGTCAGGGTGTGACAGGGGTGTACCAAGTTGTTCTAGTTCATAGCTTTGTTCAGGTTCGGTGTAGGTTCTGGAAAAGAGAGCTCTCACACTCCCTTAGCCTCAGTCCTCCCATCTGATGGTGAGTGCATCTACTTGCAGTCTCAGTTGCTTTCTCCAGAGGTTTTGCATCATGATTTCCTTTGGTACTGAGCAGCTGCTGGGGATGCTGCAGTCATTAGCTCCCATACATGGTGTATTTTTCAGTCTGGAGAGAAGTCTTCCAAGCCTAAAACACGGTGCACTTGCTCAACTGTCTTTGTTCCTTCATTTGTCTAACCTTCTCAAACCAACAAGATTTTAGACAGCAAAAATCATACAATAACTGAAAACTGAGACAGGGCCCAGATTTGTCACATCACTGCCTGTGGGAATCTCATTGAGAGCAGCAATAGCTGTAGCTGTATCATGGGACAAATTGTACCCAGTTTTGCCAACTTCTGCTAAGAGAATGTTTTTTTAAAAAAGCACGTCTGTCAATCTTTTTGAGAATGAGCTATATCTGCTGACCCTCTGAAACTTACAGAACAACCTCAGTATTGCATATTATGGCATTTAAAGATAATTAATTTCTCTGTGACTGCTTGATTAAAAAGACTCAACTAAAAAGCTGGATCCAAAAGATTAAGACAAAATTATAAGCAAGCAATGCAAGTGTGATTTGGCAACAGTTTCAGTAATTATATTGTGTTAGTAATTCTGAAGCAAAAATACCCAAGCATTGAGTTTTATGTGATATTTCTTATTAAAATTACATTAAAAAATACTTAGGCCCCACCCCTGCAGCCCTTTTGTGATAATCCTCTATAATTCTGAAGGAAGCCCTGTGCCTTTTCCTGGCCAGGTGGTGAATTCTTTGTTGAAGAGATAATATACCGGTTTAGTAGTGCAAAACCTTAAAGGCTGTCCTCATTTCTTCTCTGTGAAATCATCGTGGATGAAAATTTTTCAAGATCTGAAGCAGACTGCTGTTGTTGCAGGTTGGATTGGTCACATTATTGCTGTTAATCAGACTGGAAGTTGGAGGTCCACCTGCATGAAGAGCTCTTTCTGCATCATTTGATGATTTCACTAGCATCACAGATCAGTCACATTTGTACTTGATCCTCAGTCTAACCATTTTATTAATTTGGTAGAAAACAAGTCATTTCAAGACTGATGTTGAGGCTGTTGACACACTGGTTGAAATGGCATCATTTTGCCCAGTGTTCCTTTTGACAACAAGCATGTTGGAAAATAATATATAATTTTGTGCCAACAGCAAATGAACACTACTGACTGTTTCTTCACTTATACAACGTCAAGAAAATAAAATGTGTTATAATGGTTTCTTAAAGAGAGGAGGCTGAGCTGCATCGATGATGAGTCTATCTGTGACTAGCCTCCACTCTGACAGTCATCTCTTCTGGCACGCAGAGGTCTTCCATTTCCTTCAGTGGGAATTGTGTAGACATAAAAGATGAGGCTTCAGAGCTGTTTAGCAAACTTGGATGCCCAATTCAGCCTCTTCCATGAAACTGATCTTCCCCATCTTCTCCACTGCAAAGATTTTTAGAACCAAAAAAAAAAGACCATCACCTAAGACAATAAAATGTCCAATATGTAGAAATACAAATCCTGGCCAAGAGACATTCATCCAGAAATAAAGGCTTTTGAAGTTTGGAAATTATAGTAATCTTGTGTCAAAAATGGAATTGTATTTCTGTTAGTTATTTTTAATCCCATATTAGTCAACAGAGAGAGAGAGCACAAGAAGAAAAAAGCTGCATCTTTTAAACAAGGGTTGTCACAGGCTGTGGAATGTGCCTACAGTTACAGAATTTAACCAGAGTTTGAAGTGGCTTGATTTTGACTGCCATGGATTCCAGGCAGTTTTCAGAACTGGGAATTCAGACTGGTTTGTCACTGCCTGGAAATTTCCAAACCATAATGCAAAGGCAAGCAGAGATGTGTAGCACAAATATACAACTGACAGGATAAGCTTATCTGAGAATTTTGTATGTTGCGAGAGGAAGAGCCCCTCCTCTTCTCTCCCTCCTTTTCATTAGTTTCCCTTTACTCCCTTTTCTCTGTTTCTCCTTTCTCCTCTTTCTTTTCCTGTCTGCTCCCTTTTTTGTTGCTTTAAAAGCCATGTATTATCAAGGTTGTGATGAGAAGATCTTTGCTCAGCAGTCACTCCTGACAGGTAAGTGAGTTTCCCCCATATTTATTCCTCAGTCTTCTTTCTTCTGTGGCCTCCTTTTTGTTCCTTTACATTTGACCTTGTGGGAGCAAATAAATGCAAACTAGATGGACATTTAGTTGACAAACCAACAGTTTTCAGGAGACTTCCATTCCCAGGAAATTTCGCGTGGTAACCATGTAAGGTCAGATTTCTGCCACCACTACTGTTAATGAGAAGGGAGAGTGTTTTGTAAGTAGCCAGCGATTTACAGGTAATCTCCAAGGGAGCAGACTCTGTGAGCCTTCCATGAGGAAGACAGTCACCCATCAGTCCCTCAGGTGACCCAGCGACCTCTCTGTTACAAGTGCCTACATTATGAGATTATGTAACCCTCCGCTTTTCTGTTTTATTGACAATCCACAACTGAAATTCATGGAACCAATTTGACATGGATTTTAACTACTGATGAACTTTCATTGATTGGTGTGTTGCTAGGTGCCTTGCCTCTTACCCATTAAATGCTCAGTGCATGCACATATGTTGCTTCTTTTTGCATTGAACTCAACATCCAATCTTTCCTGCATTCCCAGGGAATGTGAGGAAGCCGCAACACCTGGGGATGGATTGATGTCTCAAGTGCTATGGCACACAGCTCATGCATGTTGATCCACTTTACTCCAAAGCTACGAATAGGAGTCACTTCACTTTCTTTCAGATCAAGGAGTAAATCTGTTCTGTGAAAGCAGCCCAATGGCCTCCAAAAGCAGGGAGTTGAGCTAAACAACTGCTGGCATTAGCAGCAGGAAGAGGAGGAAGTAGAAATGAAAATTAGTTTTGAGAACATTTTAGTAGAAACAGTATTGAGGTTTGTATAATGTGACAGGGCTGGTTTCTCTTGGTTTAGCATGTTACCTGAATCCAGTTTCTTTGACAGGAATTCTTGTTTGAGTTCTTGTCACTTACACCCTCTAAGCTCTTAATCCTGCATAAGTAATAAAGTGTCACAATGCTGTTATGTTTCTTTTACTAGTTTTTGGCAGGGGATTTATTCACATTCAAGCTTAGATTCAGTTTTGATGCTGAAAACAGACATGGGCAAAGTCAGGACTGTGTTTTGTTTTAAAAAACATGGGAAGAATGTTCTTTTGCCAGGTCTTGAGAAACAAGCCCAAAGGTGAGAAAGACACTGTTTGTTCCCAGCTGTGCTTCTGAGTTAATTCTTTATATTCCTGCTATTCTCCTCAAAAAGTACAAAACAGTTTAGCATTCACAGGTCATAATGTGAGTCATAAAAAAGAACATGCCAGGAGGACAGATACTGCAAAATGCCGCTGCTTTGTGCAGGGTCAGTCCCACGCATTTGCATGTGCAGGCCCTGAGTATCTTGCTTATTGCCTGTATTATCCAGATTATAGCCAATACTCTGGTGTTGGAATTTGGGTTACATCTTAACCTGTTTCTAGCTTCTGTCTGCTTATCACCAAGAGACTTCCGTTTGGAATATTCATATTTAGCAAAATCTATATTTTGAAAATTTACATTTTACTCTATATAGTGAGTTATTATTCCACAGAGGAAAATAAATAAATCAAATTGGAAACTAACGTGTTCTCAAATCCAAAGCTGAAACTAAAGCAGAGAAGTGGCAGATTTTTGCTGGAGATCCATAAGGAAGTTAGATGCAAGTTTGCTACCAAGGTACTGGCCACAGTGGGATATCGATACTGTGCTGTGCCTTTTCAGAATAACAGTAACACAGATGCAGGAGTATAACCAGATTACAGCTGGGCTGGACTGAAATCTTGTCCTTTGGATCTGGGAGTTCAGAAGGTTTCACATGTCACTGGCAATAAATAATGTGCAATGAACAAAGACATCAATTTCTTGTATACATGCACATGGGCGTGTGTGCTTATACGTGTGTATATGCATATATATAGTGTATAGATAAAGAAGTGAGCATTTTTGAAAGCTATATATGTATATGTGTAGCATCTTATACATATAAATATATGGTCCATCATTCTAATTCCATGCACAACTGCACTATAACCATTGTGGTTTATAAGGTCACACTTCATATATGCATGACTCACTGGCTTCATTCATGTTTCCATATGTATGTAGAAACATAGCAAAGCAGACATTCCTAGAGACATTGCAGGACAACCTCATTGAGATGGACATTCTCACCTCCTCCCGACATGACGGTGCTTACAATGATGGGTATGTGACACTTACGTGGTCTTCCTGTTTACTGTACAGTCATTATGATCCTTGCATGAAAGCATTTGGTCATATCAGTGATGTTTAAGGGCAACACCATTGCTGACCTCTTCCAATATGGCTTTAAAAAATTAATTTCTGGAGCTTGGAGCATTGTGTCCTGTACATATTAATGGCAAACTCATTAATGTGCTAGTGAGCTGCTGCATGCCATTTGCTTTTTATCCCCTTGTTTTTTTGAAAGTCATTTAATTCGTAAGAAGTACCTACAGCAATTTTGAGTCCCATATTGACTAAAATTAATTTAATTTTCATAAAAATATGAAGCCTTTATTGTGCTGACAGCCTGATACTTCATTGTTGAACCGATATCTTCCACATACCTTATCTGACACGTGTCTGCTAGTGGTGTATGTAAGCCAAGCCTTGGAGTTTGACTTAACCACCCATTCTGGCATCTTCACGCAAATTTTGATCACTTAACTTTTAAGTTATAATCAGCTTTTAATTTGATACTTGGTGCCAAAACTGTTGAATCTTGTGTTGCCAACTCCTGATTTGGTAGCCATCATTCACACAAGAGCTTATTGGTGTACTTGAACACTGCAGATACCTCTTTCCTCAGAACAGATACATCTCTGTCTAAATAAATACTTTTCAAAACATGGGATAGTATCTGACTTATTTTGATTTTTTTTTTTTATGTAGAGCATTAGTAGAAATAAAGGATCTTTCTCTAATGCTCAGCAGTCATGCTTGGAGTACCGATAGAACCATGGCTGTAGTACTACAGACACCTATTTTGGATAATTATGTGTTACATTTTACTGCATGAATTGGTGGCTTTTCTGCACTGTGATGTTTCCACATGTGATATTTCCCCCCGTGACTGCACAAGTGACTTCATGGGGAAAGTAGAGTCACCTCTTCATCTATTATTAGCCACTGGCTTGACTGACTCCCATGAATCCATGCTGATTGCATTTACTCTGGCTGCAAATCTGACCCCGTAAGCAGAATGTGCAAAGGGCACTGGGGCTGGTTCCCAGTCCTCACAAGCTGCATTTTTGTTTTACATCAGCATGGTGGTAGATCTGTCCACTCCATTTCCCAGGTTTCATTCCCAGAATTTGAATGCCCTGTATGTCATGATGTCCCACCAAAATCAGGTTTTTCATTTAGTATTCCTGTGGACAGAAGTCCCATTGGACATTTCATTTCAGGAACTCATGGGCTTCAGTGTGTTCTTTCTGTGCTGACTTCCATGAGTCTCACCCAAGGTGCTCATAGGCTGGCTCTCAGGCTGTGTTTGTCATAATGGGCAAAATACGGTGCCTCCCAATGTGTCACTGGACAGGAAATGCTGTTGCCTTTGACAGTAATTCACACTTTTTTAGAGGTAGGCTTCAATCCAAGGTGCTCTGGACTGCTTTCTGGAAGCAGGTGCCTCTCCCCACTGGCAATACATAGGACTTGGATGCTTTTAGCCACGCCATTGTCCGACACTTAAATTTGCTGGATGGGGACAGTGTGAATATTCCCCTCTGTGACAATTTGGATGCTGTGGAATGGCTTAAGCTCTTTTTCCCCATCTCCATTCACCGATGCCACACAAAAAACGCTCTCATGCAGTGATCAATAAATTGATAAACGCCCTCCCTTCTTTAATCTGACCTCCGCTCCTCTTCAGCCTCCGTAGGGCATTTCTGTGGGAGCGTGAGCAGGCTCCCGGTTCTGCCCGTGCCACCAGTCTGTCGTAGCTGTGCTTGGGGTATTCATCTCACTCTAACGCCAGCTCTTCCACAGAGGGGACTCCTGCCCTTGAAGAGTTCTCTGTGGCATTGTTGGCACTGTGATTTTTTTGTTTGGTTTTATTTTCTTTTACTCTGTGTGACTTGCCTTTGATTTTTATTCTTCTCTTTTGTGCATGCCGTCCATGTCCGTAGCCAGCATTTTGTGGAGCTGCTTTCCTCGTCCTGGCAGCAGTCGCCATTCTCCCACCCCACGTCTCCCTCAACATCGATTTGTGTGAGGAGTCACTTGCTGTTGGTCTTTCTTCCCTCAGGCACTTCCTGTTCAAACCTGGAGGCACTTCTCCCCTTTTTTGTACAACGTCGCCGGGATATCCCCTGACGTCCAGCACTGTGTACTCACCTCCCCCTAGGCCCCTTCCCAGAAGTACCTTTTCTAGGCCTGCCTTTAACCTGAAGAAACCCTATAAGTACTGTAACTGGAAATGTGCTGCTCTGAGTGCCATTGTCATCTCAGTCACGCTGGTGATCCTGCTGGCCTATTTCATAGGTAAGCTTGTTGCTGTTTGTTTTTCTTCTTTTTATTTCATTTCTCTACAAACCCTCCCATAGTGCTAATGTTTGGGAAACAGAGGGTCAAGACTGTGGTACAAAGTGATGGGGAAATAAGGCGTCTGTTGACTTGTTTGTGTTGCAGTGTTATGGCAGGGAGCTTAACACCTGTCATAAAGCCAGAAGGGCTTAGTAAAACATGAGTCATATGAAGGAGTTGTACTCCCTTCACGTTCATGGACTGTGTACATTCTGCAGAGGAAGGTGTACCTGGAGTGAGGCAAAGCCAACAGGTTTTCTCTAAGCATCCCATTAAAACAGATGGTGAAGTCCATGTCCCATTCTCAGTCATATCCAGGTCCATCGGTGTTGACTTGGATGGGACAGGGTCAGAACCAAGATCCTGATACACAAAAGTGTGCTTTAATTCTATCATTTGGTGGTACATCCATTTCAGTGACATTTAACCAATTATATTGGAGTTCACCAATATATTTAACCAATTATATTGGAGTATGTCTCCTGTAAGAGGAAGACTGGGTTGAGGTTGTGGTTCAGCAGAGCCTTTTTAAAGTAGGGGGTGCTGGAATTTTCTTCTTGGGTGGAAAAGCAGTGGATTTTTCTTGAACCATGCATTATCTGAATTTCTTTGGTTTATGAGGCTTGTCAGTGTTCATTGCAAAAAAGCATTTTTAGTGTATGTTGCAAAAATGATTGAACTGCTAGAAGTGAAAATTGTATTTTTAAGCCTGTAAAGTTGGAATGTTACCATTACTTGTTCTTCAGTTCTGTTTGATATGTGTGTTACAACTGTCTTTAAAAAGTCCATTCCTAGACTTCTATGTTAAACTGTCCGTGCTGCAAACTCCAGTTGTCAGACACTTTTAGATGTGATCATGGGTAAAAAAGCCCATTTCTCATGGCACAAATGAGTCTTTTTGATTTTGCTGTGACTTCCTGTAGGCTAATGATCTATAAAAGGTTGTGGTTAGAATTACAAATCTTAGTCTGGATCGAAAGATTTTGCTTTCATTTCACATGAATATAATTAGCACCACCACAAAGGATTGCTTTTACTGTGTTCTTTTTATATACACTTCTTTAATGACTGATACTTTTCCACTTCTGCCTTGCATCATACTCCGGTCACTTTTATGTCTCCTGTAAGAGGAACAGGAATGATTAATTAACCAACATTAAATCAGCAGCAGTTTGATGAAATATGCAGTCAGTTTTCATCATTTGCTATGTGCATTTGGACTCGCCTTTCTCATTTGTCTGGTATTCTCCTTATGCCCTGAACATGGTTCCTTTGGACATTATCTCAGTGTGTCAGAGGAGAATCGTTTCGACTCAGCATAGTGGTGCCTGTTCATTCTCGAGGAGGAGGTGTGCGCTGGTTGATAGATGGAGGGGAGTTTGGTTTGCAACTCTGCAATTCAGAACCCTGTCTCAGAGTTCACAAAAGATCACACTCCTGCTTAAAACCACAGTTAATGTTGTTAAAAGGAAGGTCCATTGAGTGCCCTCCCATCCTTTTTATCCTCTCCATTCAGGTGAATATGGATGGCTGGCAAGGTGCCAGAAATGCTGAGCAGGTTGAACCACTGTAATTATGGGTCATAATTGCTAATTTCTAAAGGAACTACCAATTATTAAAAATCAAATCCAATGGCTCGGTTCAGCATAAACATATTTAGCAAAGATTGTCTCTACCAGACCCACTGTTCTAATCAACGAGAAAAAAAGCAGATATTTAATTAGATTTTGATGAAAAATTGTGTTTAATTTCAAGTATAATCAATTATTAATTACTGTAATGAGTGACTCTGACGGGGTTTACTAATTAACTCATTTAAAAATTATGAATAACCTTTTCATTTGTAATTATTTTTTACATCCTGTCAAGTTGAAGATGAGAATTGTATCACCTAACCCAAAAGAAAAGAAATGAATGAAGGAGTCAAAATGTTTGTACTTTCACTAAGTTTAACTGAGACATTTTGCATTGTGGTATAAACTATGTAGTTCTTAACAGGAACTTGTTTGTTATTCTAAGTGGCCTGGTCTGTTTGCAAACAAATTACTGTTTTTCCTCCAATTTTGGGGTTTTTTTCTCCTCTGTATTTGCATAGTTGCATTTTCCTACAGATACCTTTTCTCATGTAAGAAGTACCTTGCTCTTTTTGATGCCATGGGGACGATCTGAGTGGTAAGGCATAACTTAATCACAAGCATAAGGTGTAATCTGTATAACAGTTCACGAGTGTTGGGAACTTGACTGCTTCCCATTTGCTCTTGTTAGTTAAAGCAACCACAGAAGTTATCTTTTTAATGACAATTTTCATCCTCCAGAGCAAACTGAGGTCATTGGAAAGGCTCCCATTTGAGTGAATGGACTTTAGGTTGGGCAGCATGGCAGCAACCTGGCATTTAATCTGTTTTTTGAACACTGATCAGTCAATGGAAATACTCCAGAGTGGTATCTGGGCCTTCAGGGTGTTCTTCACAGCATCAGGCGTGTCACAGTCCTCTGTTTAAATATTAAAACCTGCCCACTGCAGGCCTTACCTGTCTGTAGAAGTGTGGAGCTAAAGACATGCAGAAGAGACTCTGCTACGGGCACTACTTTCTGTGTGGCAGACGCTCAGACACAGCTGTGGTGGGTGCCCATCTGAGGCAGGCAGAGCTGCATGGAAACAAGGCACAGGTCATTTCTAAAGTTCTTTGCTGACGCCAGTTCATTTTTGAAATTTACCTGGAGAACTTGCTACATCATTTGTTTGAGGCTAAGCGGCAGAGTTTCTATTATTTCATGTAAGTCTTTATGGCATTTAGCAGTCTGAGGTTCATTTATCTTGCAGGGCTGTTTCAAAAAGAGGAGAGGAGACATAAATAGATGTCCATGGCAGCTGAATGGCTGCTATCGTGTGTCAACACTGTGATCAAGCTGAAGGTTTTACAGGGCTGAGTCACTGGTCTGGAGAGATAATGACAAACAAAATATAACAGAGTGTATTAAACAGCAGAAGCTGGTTTTCATTTGAATTAACCAGCTTTTGATTGACTTGTTGCCCCCTTTTCAAATACTCAGACACCACACTAAGGCACTGTCAACAGTGCCTATCAGTGTTTTGCACACACAGAGCTTGTGCAAATCCCATGAGCTCCACGGAAGCTTGTCTCATGGGGTGAGAACACCAAGGAGAAAAGCAGGGGCACATCAGGGCTGCAACATTAAAGTGATGGAACTACTGAAATCAAAGGCCTCTTTGAGCAGCTCAAAACTGCCCTGTAAATTTGCTATTCCAGGAGTTCGGAAAGTTCCCTATTTTAAGAATGTCCATTCAATAGACAGCTAAACAAGAAAAAAATTCATGGCTTTTGCTGGGCTTTGCTGGGGTCTGTATACCATTGAGTTCTGCCTTGGAGGGCTAATTTCTAGCAGGATTCTTACGGCAGAGATAATCCTGTGAGGTGTGTTGCTATGCTAATACTTTGCCAGCAGTTTCTGTACCTTGTAGATGCCAGACCTGCTAGCAGAGCATTGTAAAGAGTCTCTGACATTGCTGTACTGTTTGGGAGGAAGTTTAGAAACAGAAAAGACCTGTTTGATTGTCCAGATCTCCATGCCCAGGAGCTGTTTGGCTAGGTCTGTGGAACAGTTTTCTAAATTAATTAGTGAGGGAGAATAGTTTCTGCCTGTTTAAACAAGGTATTATCCTCTGCCTGATGTAGATTCCAGACTAGATGGAAGTACAATTTGATGCTGTTAGGCACTTGCAATTTTCCTATACTTAAGCATGTGCTGCGGTTGCATTGCATGAACAGCAAGAAAGATGGGCATTTGATTTAGATTAAAGCTAGGGCTGGAAAACATATTATGAAGCCAAAACAGTCATTCCTTTTTATTGGAGTCAGAGCTCTCTACTTTTCAGCTCTGTGTTCATTTGAACTCCATATAGATGCAGCTTCACGTAAAGAACAGTGTTGCTTGCTGCAGGCAAAATGCTTTGACAGTAAAAGTGTGCTAGGACTATGATGTGTTTATAAAGTGTCTTTCTTTTTATTGTCTAAGAATCACCCCAAAAGCTAACTTCAGCTCAGTTTGTCTATGATTCTTTGATGCTACGGAGCAAACCCAATTTAAAGCAGCTCTCCAAAGCTCTTAGAAATCTAATTAGTTAGCAATGGAAGTATGGTATACCAATTACCATGGTGTTTACATGGTAAGAGATCAATAGGAAAAGTTGCTAATGCTTAATTATTAAACTTGATCCATATCTATTAATCCTACATTTATACCTTGATACTAAGGTTTTTATTCACGTTAAAATATAAAACAATTTATTACCCTGCCAACAGGCTTCTTTCACTTTCTGGTTTAATATTTCTTTTCTGATCCCAGATTAAGTTCTATTTTGCTACTGTTGACATTTGTTCTTTTGATTTACAAGGATTGTAAATCAAAATCTTTGAATGTTTTCTATTTTCATTTTGTCTTTGATAAAAGGCAGAAATGGGAGCTAAACAATCTGTTCTAGCAAAGCCTTTATGTTATGAAGTCAATCTGTTACCTAAAGCAGAGCTTTGAGGTCCTTTCTTGGTTCTTTCACATCTTCACAAGATCGCTGTGGTCTGTTCACTCATTAACTGTGGGTGTTCACTCAGTGCCTGCAAACTCATTTACTTAATTTCGCCCTTAATCGATAAAAATGTCAGATCCAGTCTAAAAGGTGCATTAGTGTTACCAGCGATATATTTTGGGTATTATAAATGTTTGTGAAACAACATCCCAGGATACTGGTTGAGAGGGATCATCATCACAACCCAGCATTACCATGTTTTTCCTGTATCGTAGAACTTGAATATGTGGGGTTTTGGTTTTTCTATTAAACCTGGCTCTTATTGTACCAAATGCAGACAAATATTGGTGGGGCAAGAGGGTTAGTGCCACTCCCTCACTAAGCAGGACAGTTTAAATGTCATCTAGCTCTTCCTTTCATGCCCCTGACATTTAGGAAATATGGGCTGCATTCTTCTTGTGCTCATGCTCCTCTTAAACTGCAGCAGCTCCATTTCCTTCAGCACTGGTTCAAATGCAGTCAGTCAGTGGCATTGGGCCCAGTGTCTGCAACAAGAGCTGGAAAAACCTGCATATATTTTTATAAATTCCTGGTTCTGGAAATTGACTTGACTAAAGACAAAATATAAATCACGAAAGATGTTAACCCTTCAGGCCCGTTTTGAATTATCTTTTTTGTTGTTGAGCTCCAAATTTTGCTCCTGTAAATTTTCTCAGGGAGGCTAAGGCATGAAAATAGTCTCAGCCTTAGGGACAGATGCCATCAACTTGAGCCTATGCCTGACTACTCAAAAGTGCACGGAGTTGCAGGAATCTTTTTGCATTTTTTGTTCTGTAGCAGAGAGATGTGAAGGTCACAGGATTCGGTGTTCACCTCAGTCACACTTCGCTAAGTCAGAGAACCAGCAATGGCAGCTGCTGTGTGTAAAGTTTACAAGAGGCTGGTGAGTAGCAGTGAGATCAGGAAAGCTGCCTCTGGGAATCTGGCAAAAGAAACTTTCCCTGGCCAGATCCACAATGAAATAGTGACTCCAATGTTTCAGCCCTACCTCTTTACTGACATTGCCCCACCTCCCTCTCGACATGCATGCACACATGGAGAGTAATTATCACAGAAACAAGAAAGACAGAATCAATGCACTTAAACTGAAAGAGAGTAGGTTAGACAGATGCCGGAAGGAAATTTTTCACTGTGAGAGTGGAGAGGCACTAGCACAGGTTGCCAGAGAAGCTGTGGCTGCCTCATCCCTGGAAGAGTTCAATGCCAGGTTGGATGGGGCTTTGAGCAACCTGGTCTAGTGGAAGGTGTCCCTGCCCATGGCAGGGTGGTTGGAACTAGATGGCCTTTTTTTTTTTTTTAAGATCCCTTCCAACCCAAAGCATTCTAGGATTCATGTAAATTAAAACCACGATGGGTTACATTCAGTCTTACATTTCTGCCTGTTTTGTTGTCTTTTGCTGCAGCTTTAGGTGCATGGTGGTATGAATTATAACTTAGATCTTTTATTTTGTATCACCTGCAAAGTCAGCAAGAGCTCATTGTATTGTTAGGTGATTGTGTGCATCTTTTCTTTTTGCTTTGAGTTTTCCAGTGTAGGTTTGGATGGCAGATACTCTTAGCTTTATAATTTAGAGCAAAGGAAGTACAAGTGATTTATCCACAGCTTTAAAATAAAGGTGATAAAGGTACAAGATGCCACTTTAAAGTTATTCTTGCGCAGATCAATTCATTCAGGTGGGTGTTAAAAAACTGCCATAGAAACTCCATTAAAGAACATTCACTGTTTCAGTCTAAATACGATCTGTAACCTGACATTAAAAGTGTTGTGATTAGAGAAATGCACCATGATGGATATGCTTTTGAAAGAATCACAGAATCACTTAGGCTGGAAAAGACTTCTAAGATCATCGTGTCCCAACCTTAGATGGAACATAACAATGTCAAATAAACTATACCATAACGTGCCACGTCAAGTTGTTTCTTGAGCACCTCCAGACATGGTGACTCCACCACCTCCCTGGGCAGTCCATTCCAATGCTTAACAACCCTTTCCGTGAAGAAGTTTTTCTGTTGTCTAACCTGAACCTCCTCTGGCACAGCTTGAGATGGTGTCCTCTTGTCCCGTCACTTGTTGCCTGGGCGAGGAGGCCGACACCCCCCCGGCTACAGCCTCCTTTCAAGTGGTTGTAAGGAGCAATAAGGTGCCCATCTCCTTCTCTCCAGGAGAAACACCCCCAGCTCCCTCAGCCACTCTTCATAGGACTTACTCTCTAGACCCTTCACCAGCTTCGTTTCCCTTTCTGGACTCAGAGGAGAGACACTGCTGTAAGAAAATATTGCTGGAAGAGTAGAGCAGAAGATACTGCAGACTTGCTGATTTTGCCAGACTTGCCCCGTCTGTGGAAACTGGGAAGTGCCGAAGTGTAGGTATTTCATGTGATGACCTCAATATGTTCTGAATTTGGCGCAAAATTTCTGCTTTGCTAAGTGGTTAGTACTTCTTCAAAGTCTACAGTGATAAATATACTGGTCAAGTTTACATCTTTTCTCAGCTAATTCATTGTTTATTGGAGGCAGGAAGAAGCCTAAGGATTCCCATAATTTTCATTTAAAACTCGTTTCTCAATTTTCAATATGTTAAAATCCATAAACTGTCACATCGTGCAGGCTGACCTCTTTTCACATTGGAGCCCAGCAAACTCCAGCTACTTACTCTACCTGTAAGTAGGTAAGTTACAAACCTACTTCAGCTGGCTGTTTCCCAACTTATAGAAATAAGGTGCCCATCTGAGTCTCCTTCTCTCCAGGAGAAACACCCCCAGCTCCCTCAGCCACTCTTCATAGGACTTACTCTCTAGACGCTTCCCCAGCTTCGTTTCCCTTTCTGGACTCAGAGGAGAGACACTGCTGTAAGAAAATATTGCTGGAAGAGTAGAGCAGAAGATACTGCAGACTTGCTGATTTTGCCAGACTTGCCCCGTCTGTGGAAACTGGGAAGTGCCGAAGTGTAGGTATTTCATGTGATGACCTCAATATGTTCTGAATTTGGCGCAAAATTTCTGCTTTGCTAAGTGGTTAGTACTTCTTCAAAGTCTACAGTGATAAATATACTGGTCAAGTTTACATCTTTTCTCAGCTAATTCATTGTTTATTGGAGGCAGGAAGAAGCCTAAGGATTCCCATAATTTTCATTTAAAACTCGTTTCTCAATTTTCAATATGTTAAAATCCATAAACTGTCACATCGTGCAGGCTGACCTCTTTGCACATTGGAGCCCAGCAAACTCAGCTACTTAATCTACCCGTTCTACATAGGTAAGTCACAAACCTACTTCAGCTGTCTGTTTCCCAGCTTATATGTGTAAGGATCCCATTGGGTCTTTCTGGGCTATAAAAGTTACATTAGGATATTGTTATACGGCATCTTCTTGTGCTTACTCCTTAAGTCATTTGCTCTCTCTGCTTTCCAGTTGCCAGTGTCCCATTTCATGGACACAATTTGAGATCCATTATCCAAAGTGTATGGGCTGGCCATTGACACTTTTTGTTTGGATCATTCAAATTTAGTTACTGCCCTTCTCTTCTATTTTTCTGTTCTACACTCATCATTCTCTTTCTCACTTGAAATATTTCGTCACCTACATGTTTAGCAATGCATAATTTTATATTTACTTGCATAACAATGAGGCAAATGTTGAGTAATTGCAGGCCAACTATCAGTTGTTGAACTTCACAAGAAATTGTAACATATGATTGTTATTCACCAGCAATGATAATTTTAACGTCTTTCAGTTAGTTTTTAAATTTATGTATACATTACTTTATACTGTGGGAAAATGCTTGTTTCTTTAATCACATCAAATTAAATCAAATGCCTTACTTAACTGTAATCTTGTCAAAGAATGAGTAACTGTTTCTTAAGATCTGTTTTTCAGAAAAGCAATATGGTTGGCCTGAGATACCGTGCATTCACTTTCTTTATTCTTTATCTCTTCAACTCTATGTTTTCCATTATTTTGTCTGTAATAGATATCACTCTGCCCAAACCAAGTGACTTGCATCCTCTCCTTTTCCCTTCTTAAATATTTGTACAGCATTAACCCTGTTCTAATTTCTTGGTAGCTGGTTCAGTATTAATCAGTGAGTCAGGTTCTTCCTTCTTCTTTACTGAGTACAAGTTAAATGAGCCTGCAGATTTAAAAATGTTTGTCCTTGAATAGACGTAGTTCAGTATAATTCCTGGTTATTAATGGACTGGAAAAAAACTTACTTCCTGTGAAATAATTGTATTACTGTAGTTATTTTCAAAAACTAGAACAAAAATTCATACTGAACACTTTAGTCTTTACTATAACTTTATTAACAGTCTCCTCATCTCCATCAATATTTTGATCCCTGCTCATTTTGCTAGGTTCCAGTACACTTAAAAAAAAGTTCTGTTGTTCTTTGGGGTTTTTTTAAGCCATGTATTTTTTTTCTTGATGGCCTCAGCTTCTTTTTGCTTCTCTCCATGGCTTTAGATTTATATAGATTACTCTCTGTTTCCCTATTGTTCTGGGCTTTTATATATTACTTTTTTAAAATTTTTATTTCTGCTTATTGTTTTATTTTGACACTGATTGAAGAGGTCCTTTTGTCAAAGTCTGGTCTTCTTTCATCATTGTGGGATCATTGGAAGAATGACTTCCATTCAGAAGCAGACCACCAATATAACTGATTATTTAACCAGTTGAAAGCAGGTTGTGGCTCTGTATCCAGAGGGCTCCATCTGAGCTGAGGGAGTCTGTGTCAGTGTGCCATGAAACCACGCATCAGTTAGCCCTTTAGATGTCTGATCCTTCTGTAAAATTAAGAATCTTTAATACAAGGAGAGATTAATGTAATTCCATCTGGTTTTATTAAATGGTAATATATGGGCTTTCAACCCATAAGCTTTTATCAGTTGCTTTTAGTGAGGTTTTAGAGTTGCTATAAGCCCCCAGAAAAGAAAATAACAACAGGCTGACTCCAGAAGTGCTGGCCTTGTCTTTATGACAGTGGCACAGATGTGCTGCTGTAATCTTTATTTCATGACTTAGATTGACCTTTGCACACAGATGCTGAAAAAGAATCAGTTTTACAGATCTTCCTGTCTCACAGAAGGAGTTCTCCTCAAGTCCGTGTTTTTATTTCATACTAATTAGTGTGAAATAGTGTAGTTTAATTGCAGTTAAGTGGAGACAGAAAGAACTGTTTCCTGCAATGGGCTTTTTTGCAATGTTTTTAAATACCAAACATTTTTGTGGGTAACTCATCACAGAGTAATCTCAGTTAGGGATGTCACTGGCTGTGAAAAATGCTCCTCGGTTACAGTTTAGTGTTTCTCTCCCATCCTTTTCTAGCATAAATAAAAAGATGGCTTCAAAGCCTACTTTGCAGCCAGGTCATACATTTCTATTGAACCTGTGCAGTGATGCATTCTCTGAGGTTTTTACCTGTAGTTAAAGTTGAGCTATGTAGTAGATAGACATCTTTATAGGGTGAAGTGTTGTTGTTAAGTATACTGCCCAGGTAACATCCTAGATGACCTGTAAAATAATGAACAGAAAGTCCAATCCACTCTCTTCCTCTTTGTCAAGGTTTCAAACCACTGTTTATGCTGAAACTTAAAAGCTCCGAAAGGAACACTTCTATACTTCCCTTTGAGATAGTAGGGCGTGGAGCTCTGTAGATAGAGGTTGTTGAATCCTTGTGTTTCTATGCTAACCTATAAACTCTCCCGTCATCTCCAGCTTTTCCTATCATACCTTAACTTCCAAGCCTGTCCCTATTACAGTCAGAAGCTTTTGCCCAGGAAGATGATGAGAACAGGGTATGTTGGCTGTTTTCAAATACGGTGGCACATGACACAGCAGCAGCATCGCACCTTGCTTGCCCGGTACAACTGCAGCATCACTTCATTATGTCAAGAGACTCTTTAAAAAGCAAAGCAGAACCAGGCAGTTAGCAGAGATGATGGCTGTGCTTACCCTAAGTATTTAAAAAGAAAATCTAATTGGACTATCAATGGAGCAGAATCTCTTTTAATTATGGCGGAATTATAATGAAATCAAGCATCAAATGAGTTTCCTGAGGCTTTTGGTAAAAAAAAAATAAAATTCCCTCAATCTAAGCATAATGATATTTCAAACAGCATTAATCCTGGTGGTTAGTAAAATTTATTTATTTTAGTATACCTTCCCCAGTCAGACTACATCATGGGCTACTCCAGCTTGTGGAGCATGTACGTGGGACCGTTCTGGGCACCCAGCTGGTCCAGAATGGATACATTTCCCTACTGTTAAATTCTTACGGGTATTCAGACCCAAACTATCTATTAAGAAAGATCTATGGTCCTCGCTAGCTGAACAGTGCGCGGGAATTTAGAAGGTATTGGCTGACCAGAGCCAATATCACGGTAGAGTTCCTTCTAACAAATAAATGTTACAGACTATCAAGTTACACTGCTTGGTACTGTTTAATTCACTACTATCTACTTAGGCTTTGGGGATGAAAGGGAAAAGCAGTGTACTGTGTCCCTGAGCAGCACTTTGATACGTTTGTGTTTAATGATGAGACAAAATTATTATGGCCTAAGTTATCACAAGGGAACGTTTGGGCCTCTCTCTGCAAGAGCTTGAGGTGTTGGATGGAGCATGTCCAGAGAAGGGCAACAGAGGGGGGGAAAGGACTGGAGCACAAATCTGATGAGGAGCAGCTGAGGGAGCTGGGGGTGTTTAGCCTGGAGAAAAGGAGGCTCAGAGGGCACCTTATTACTCTCTACAACTCCCTGAAAGGAGGTTGTAGCCAGGGGGTCCATCTCTTCTCCCAGGCAGCCAGTGACAGGACCAGAGGAAATGTCCTTAAGTTGCACTAGGGCAGGTTTAGATTGGATATTAGGAAAAGTTTCTTCATTGGAAGGATTGTCAAGCATTGGAACAGGCTGCCCATGGTGAAATCACCGTGCTTGGAAGTGTTCAAAAGGCACGTGGATGTGGCAGATGGAGACGTGATTTCGTGGCAAACGTGTCGGTGCTGGGTTAGTGGTTGGACTTGATGATCTTAGAGGTCTTTTCCTATTTTAATGATTCTGTGGTTCTATACCCTAAACAGGCATGTGAGAATAGGGGTCTGGATCCACCTGCCCATGTAGTCACTCATTTAGGCAAAATTCTGCTATTGGATCTACTGTTGTTTTCTATTTATACTGCAGAAGTACTGAGGTAATGGAGAATTGCGACACCTCTCTTTTTTTATTAGGGAAAACAAGCAATGATGTGTACTTTATCACATCCCTGATCCACCCTGAGCTGGCTACCACTAGAAAATCTGAGTTCACACATGCTCAGTAGGGACCTAGTTAGAGTGCAGTAGCAAAATCGTCTGTGCCGAGTGTATTCCTTCCGTTTCCAACCCCCTCCTACTGCTACCAAGCAGACTGCACATATGGCATCCCTAGAAAGCAATTGAACGTGCTACAATGCCGGAGTTGCCAGGGTTGAGTGGCAATTTCTGTGCAATTGTTCTGCTCAGCATTGGGCCAGTGGAAAAAAATAGCCTGTGATGAGGGAATTAAAGGCTATTACAGAGTACATATGCATACAGAGGCTGATGTAAAATCACAAAAGCAATCTTAATTCTGTTCTTTGCTCATTTTTGAGTGCTTGACTTGGCAAGCTTCGAGTTTCTTTAGCAAATGCTTTTTTTAGGTAAAATTAAATATAAAGATGGCTGTGGGTCTTTCTAGAACGCTGTGGGTTGCACTTGCTAGCACTTGCTTATTCTATGTGTTGGGTTTAGTTCTAAGTCCAAGGGAACAAATCATCAGGTTGTGTTAAGTTTTGTTATTGAGAGAGCTTTTCACACTGATCTGAACCATCCACTTAGATTTATAGCACATGGAAGTATTGTGCTAGATTTTGCTCATGGTCTCTAGACAGAAAAAAAAAAAAATTATTGTGTTGTTAATTGTGCTGTGTCACCCACTTTATCGGCTTTCTCAGACTGTGCATTTGTATCCATTTGCCAAGCTTTTGTACAGGGAAAATAAAGGGCTTTTTTCCCCTCTCCAAATTGAAACAATGTTTGCTTTTCTCATATATGTAAAGAAAAATTAGAAAATAAATTAAAACATTCTTAGCCTCCTTTAAACATACCTGTGCTTTTGTCATCCAAAGCAGCTAAAACAACAAGATGCTTCTGAACAAATGAACAGTTAAAATTTCTTCCTATCTCTTCCAACAGTCTCAAGGCCAATAGGATTCTGCTTTAGAGCTCAGTTTTGACAATGCTGATGATCACTCTGGCCCAGATCTACAAAATGTGTAAATTTGTACTGAATTTGAAACACCTTCATCATCCTCTTGAAGTCATTAGATTTACTTAGGCTAAGTAAAGCTCAAGTTAAACCTGTGCTTTGGACATCAAGGGATTCTGAGACTGTCATTTTGTTAATTTTTCTTGTAACAACTAGCACAGCCCAACTGGGGCTCTGGTGCTTTTACATGTGCACAGTGACTAATAACGCTAATGGAGTTTTCAGCTGATTTTAGGATTAAAACACAAGCAGTACTCTCAAAGACATTTACTTGTCTTACTATAATAAAATCATGTTCGTGTTCAGAAGGACAGATGAGCAGGCAGCCATCTGAGAGAGCAGCTCACACATCAAATTCTACAGCAATATTTAGATCTTGATGCTTAGACTGGGATATTTGATTTAAGCTCTGATCCCACCTCTGTTGTGCTGGGGTGATAGAAGAAGAGATGAATTTCGATACTTCTGCACAGCAAACCGCGTTTTTTAGGCTTTAGGCAACTTACTGTATTATTTTTGGAAGGCAGGTTTTCCGACAGTTATCTAGTTGAGATAACAAGGAAGGAAGCATGTGAGAGCCTGTGGATTTACCTATGTAAATTTCACAATTTTTAATTAGTGCCTCATAGTTTATATGTGTGTGATGAAAGGGCATTTGTAAAATTATACTGTCCACAACAGGCTAGCCCAGAATTTTAGTAAATGCAAAGCAGGATAAGAGGCCCTCTGGTAGAGCTGCCTGTCCTCATTTCTCTAATTGAAGTGAGTACCCCAATGGGAAAACCATTATTTCTAATATTATATGCACAAATTAAAACTCCATTTAGAGGTATAGTGGGACCATCTTATAATTGACTTTGATCTTGAAGAAATATCTCAGTAATATTTATTTTAATATGGTCTCTGCCAGAAAGGGTATCTAGAAAGGAAAATATTATTTTACTGAGAAAGGCCTGAGCATGTGTAACACCAAATTTGCCAGAGCTTTGAGGGCTGAAATAAGTTTCTTTGGTGCAGTAGGCTGCCTAATAGCAGCCAAATGCTGCTGTGGTCCATCTTTCCACTTCCTATTCTATTTGAAATTGGTGTAAATGGGAAAGGAAATTACCAAATGTATTTAAGCAGACAACTCCTCAGACAAGCCATGCCACTTTTATGTCTATTTTTTTTCTATAGGTTAACACTTCAAAAAAATTCTCCTTTAAATATGCATAAAAATATTTAAATATACCATTTAAAACTGCATTTTCCCTTTCCTGCAAGAAATTACAAGCTACTGTAGCACTGGAGGGGCCAATGATCATCTGTTAATGGTTTGAATGGACAGACAATCATTCAAAAGACTTTGATCCTCAGGGGTAATTAGGAAGACACTGAATAGGAAGTGCTGACTCTTTGCATTGAACAAACATTGAGTTTAACTGCTTCATTTTATAACATGCCTTTCTAGTCACTTCCTTGAGGGTTTCAAAGAAATGTGGTGCTTCAGCTGGAAGCCTTTCTTCTTCCTTATTAAGAACAATTGGGAACTAAATTAAAATGTAAAGTGTTCTCCTAAGAAGCAGCTAATACTATTTGGTATACTATCTGCTTCTATCTTGGAAATCATTGGTACAGCTCTTCTTCAATCAGGAGGAGTCAAAGAATAACTAGTCAGTGTCAAATCAAAGCAAGTAAATGCATTTGCGGCAGGATTTCAGGTGATCAGCGCAGTGCTTTGTTTTCTCAAGAGGCAGTTCCCACCTTGGTGGCAAAATTGTAAGGGGTAGGAAGCTCTCTATCATTTGTATTCCTCCTTTGCGCGTGGTGACTCTGACTGAGGGAAGGAGAAGATGTGAATTATCTCCAAAAGAACCCCTTCTGGTACTTGCATAGTTTAAATGTGAAGCAACAGTCAGGCAGCAGGCAGGGTCCCAGGAATTGCTAGATGTATCCCATAGCGTGTGGCTGTACTGAGCTGGTGGTGAAAGCACCTACATCATACTTTAGGACATTTGAGGTCCTAAAAAAGTCCCACAGACAAACACAACACAGATATCTCTCTGTTTTATCAGCAAAATCCTTCCTCCCTTAACCCTGAGGTGGGTGGATATGGATTGTCCGGTTCTTAGATAAAGCAATTGCATCCCAGCCCAGCAAAGCATCTTCAACTCCAGCCTGTGAAGGAGGCTTGAAAATCCTTTTTTCTCATTAAAGGTGAATCGCTGAACAGTTAAGAAGGGAGGCAAATGGGGAATTTACAATAGTGAGCATTGCCCTGAATATCCCTCCTGGTGCCTTTTTTATTTTTCTTAACTATTGTCTTGTGTCAAATAAATCAACAGGCAGGAAGCAGAGCCGTGGGACCTCCCAGCCACAGGCTGAGAGTCTTCACTTAAACGACATGTAATCAAGCTGCCTTTTGGGCTCTATTCCTTTGTGACCTGTTAATTTTACATTTCTAACTGCACAGCAGCTCTAATCTATCTGGGTTGTGGAGAGTCTGGTGTGCAGGATTCTCTGTTCCCACATGACTGCAGTCCTGTCCTGGTGTGCAAATTCACATTCATTCGGTCAAAAGATGATTTATGAAGTCAGGTTTTCCATTTCCTGAGTGAGAGTTTTAAGCCACAGATGGAAAGCATTTATGTATGTATAGGAAATAATTTCAGACACTGGGAATGACACAGAGTGCTGTACAGTTTTTGGTCACAAGGTAACTGCCAAAGTCCATGCAAGAAGTGGCCTTGCAGGAATCCCTCTCTCCTTGCCCCGTGGTGCCTGGCTGAGTGACCTGGGCATGTATGTGTAAATGATGTGAATTCACGATTTTACAAACCACTGGGATCTTCAGCAGGATACTAGATCTCAATTCCACATCTGTGAACCTGTTCTTTGGGTATTAAATCACTACAACACTCAAAAGTGTCCCCATGCTCTCAGATGATAAACATTTTGGATCTGTCTGGTCCAGACTTGACCGTACAAACAAGTAGAGCAGATAATACATGCTGCATCCAACTTTTTGCCCTCTTCCTACACCAGTAGGGCCATAGAGCAACTTCAGCCCTTGACTCTCATGTGTTCTGCCATGCTGGGACGCAGAAGCCTTGGCCAGCACTGGAGTGGAACAGCAGTGTAAGGAAAAAGCAGTTTGATTTTTTTTTTTAATGTTTGTTTTACTGTTCCCATTCTTCTTAATCTTCCTTGATTTATTGAAGGTTGACAAACCGGTGATTATTTCATGCTGAAAGGTTCCTTTTCATAACACTGAATGTCACAAAAATATGGTTAATTCTGCAACAGTCAATTCTACGACTTGTACAAAAATCATATGATTTCAGTGTAGAGACAGTTATCCAGATAATTACAGTCAAGTTTCTTCCAGAGACAGGAGTGAAAGCAATACATTTACTTGAGTTAAAATTAACCCTGAGTAATTCAGTGGTGGGATCCAGCTTTTTCTCAATTAGGAGAAAAAAGCAAAGCTCAGGTATCATTTTAGAGAGCATGTTATTGTAAGTCTGACTAAACATGAAGGTTAAAGAGGAATATGTAACCTCCACATATCTTATGCTTGTTTCCACACAAAGACGGGAGAGCAAAGAAACAAGCTGTAAAAATGTCTTCTCAACCACTGACTGAGCTTCAGCTTTTTTTCCTGTTCCCAATCCCTCTGACTTTTTTGTTTAGCCTATCTTTGCTCTGTCCTAACCTCATTTTTCTCAGTTTCTCTCGCCTTCTTCCCCTTTCTCATTTTTATTCTTGTCCATTATGGCATCAGTCCTTCTCATCTGTTCCTTCTCACACAGTGTTTTTCCATTTTCTCCTTTTCCCCATGCTGCACTTGGGAGGCTTTGGAAAATCCTCCTCCCTCCCAGTAGCGGCCTTTTGGCTTCTGTTGGCTTTGGCTTAGCTGTCAGCAGTGCAGTGATGTGCTTGTAGAAGCCAGTGGAGTAGTGAAGCCAACCTTCTCCAGATGGAGCCCAGTGCCAGTACAGCTGGGCTGGGGAGGGTGGAGTGGCTGTGCAGAGAAGCTTGGCTTTTCCAAAGCTTGTGCCCTCCCCTGTGTTGTTTAAGCAAATATACTGACATCCTTACAGAAATAGAGATTCAAAACCTGGAGCATTCTTAGTGCAAAGCAGCTGGCTTGGGTTTTCAAATGAGAATTCCAAAAGACTTTCTGTCCTGCCTTCATGCACTTTACCCCCTGCGCTTGCGGAAAGTCCAGGCTCAGGTAGGGATCATTAATGCTTTTTGTTAAGCTTAGATTCTGAGAAACTCTTTATTCATTCTTCAGGGCAAGATCAGTTGTTTGCTGGAAAACAGTTGTTGTTTTATTCATTCCTTAGCTTCTGTAGCAGCTTTGCCTGGATGAGGAATCAGCAGGCCAGCTGTGGTACCTGCAGGACTTAGCCCTGAGAGGGCAGGGGAGAAGGAAGCAGCAGAGCCTGTGAGCTGCTGTGAGAATGCTTTTAACAAACACTATGGAAGCAGCTGGTGGCTTCAGCTGTAACCTTAATTCCAAACATCGTAATTGATTGGTTTGGTTATTTATTACACTTAGCTTGCTGCTTTGGGCAAAGCAACAAGCTAATAAAGGGCCAGCAGTTTGTTTTTCAATTTTTTGCTGACTGGTATGGTTTCTGGGGGTCTCATATGCTTCAGTAAGCATGTCTTGTCTTTTCTTCTCCCTGTGATCTATCACAATCATCTGCCTCTCCCTGCTAACTCCTTCGCTCCATCAACCTGTCCTAAGAGATGTCCATTTTGTTGACCATGTGAATTATTATCTTTGTTTGTCCTTTTTCATTCTAAATGCTGTACCACTTCCTTTGTTCTCTGCTCCGCTGAGTAAGTTGTTTTGACTTTAGTGTTTTGCTGTCTCATAAGCAAGTGGCAATAATACAAAGATACTCAAAAGCCTGGGTGTCTTCAAAAGAAACTTGGAAAGAATGTTGCTCTTTATTTGGCTTAACAGCATCTGCTGATGCTGATTATGGCATCCACAAGTAGCTATGGAGTAGGAATAATGCAATGTAGGAGGAAATAATGTGTTAAAATCAAAAGAATCATGATCCTGAATACTTGGTTCTCCCGATATGAACTTTGATTTATTTATGTGGTTAAATAACTCAGCTGATGCTAAACTGTTTTCAAATTTTCTTTGCTAAAGTGAATCTGAGCCCAGCAAAAGAACAGCCATATCACACTGGCATGGTTGAAATGCTGAACTCAGCAAAGTAATCAAACCCTGAAGAGACTGGAGTTTGATGTCCAGTTTTTTTCCACCAAGAAGGTAGGCACAGGTGACTTAGGACTGAGGATAAGGTGATTTACTCTGCCACAGAAGATTCTGTTACCCATTCAGCAAGTTTCAGGGCACTTTTTGCTAGCACTTAGCTACAGGGGAAAGGTTGTGCGAGTCAAAGCTTTAAAGTCAAAACACGAACATAATGGGCCAGAGGCCCCAGATGCCTTTATATCATCTAAGTTGTTGGTGCTGAAACAGCCCCGAGAGCATGCAGGGTTTCCCCTAAGTATTGTTTTCGTTCCAGGAGAAGGCAGACAAAAGAGTTTTATTCTCCATGGGGAATATAACCAAGCTTCTGCAAAGAGTCTGTCATGGAGCTTCCTAGGCAGTGAAAGCTACATGGTATTTTACGAAAGTGTACACTTTAATGATTGTTAATTGCAGAGTGCTCTTTTAATACATGGGGAGCCTTCAATATCTGAAAATCTATTGAGCATCATGTTGGAGAGGGAGAGGGAGAAGGACATGGGAGCTTTTAGGAGGGCATTTACTTTCTGTCAGCAACATCTTGTATCTAGCTGAGCAGGGGGTGAAAAAAAAGCCAGAGAAAATGTCCACAGTGGGTTCCATTGACCCGGAGACTAAAAACATCAGGAATCTCAAACTATTTTTACAGCTTTACTTTGCTTTTAGGAACAATAACACTTCAAAACATGTGATTATGCCTCTCATCTATGGTTCTAGGGCTTTTCCATGATTATGGTCCTTTGCTGTTTTTTATTTCTGTGAGAAAGAGCTTTGCATCAATTTAGCACAGAACAAGGTTGATTCCTAAGACCTTTAGATACAACTGAGTGCAACAACAGCTTTACACATCCCATTGAGATGTAAAGACCCAAAACATCCACTGCTGTTACTACTTGACTTTTTAGCACCAGTGTGGCATTTAGAGAGAGCAAGAGGAGAAATGAATCTTTCACCAGGTTGCCAATCAGACACTGCTGGTATTTGGAATATAGTAATGAAATCACTTAATCAGGTGACTTCCTCATAACATACCTGCTACCGGAGTGTGTTTCCAAAGTAAATGAGACTCTTTGTTCTTGTTTCAGGTTGACTTTTGTGGTTATTGCCTATCTGTAGCAGAAATTGTGTGATGTCTGTTTGCCATATGAGTGAGAATATTTATAGGCTTTTATTTCATGCTTAGAAACATCAAATCAGAAATCCTGAATAGAGCAGTAGCTCTGAGATTTTGCACTCTGTTTTCTGAATTTTTTAAGCCACTTGATAATCAAGATGCTATTCAAATAATTCTGTTTTTCAGAGTTCTGCACTTCTATCTGTATGGTGTGCATAGATCTCATTCTCATGGCTTATCATTGGAAACCTTCTTACAGCCTTTCAATACTTTCAAAGGAGGCTTATGAGAAAGAAGTAGAGAGACTTTTTACTAAGGTCTGTAGTGACAGGACAAGGCATAATGGTGTTAAATGAAAAGAGAACAGATTTAGATTAGATGCAATTAAATTTTTATTATCAGGCTGATGAGGCACTGGCACAGGTTGCCCAGAGAAGCTGTGGATGCCACATCCCTGGAAGTGTTTAAGGCCAGATTGGGTGGGGCTTTGAACAACCTGGTCTAGTGGAAGGTGTCCCTGTCCCTGGCTGGGGGGTTGAAAGTAGGTGGTCTTTAAGGTCCCTTCCAACCCAAACCATTTTGTGATTCTGTGATTCTGTGATCTATGTGATGATGGGAGCAATGTACACAAGAAGTTTTTTGCTTTAGACAAAATCTATTAGCAAAGGACAAAAGTTAACATTAATACAAGTCTTTTAACTTTGTATGATAACACAATATCTATGTTACAGACAATCCCGTCGAATTTTCTCTTTTGAGACATTGTAAGACACTTTTCAAACACTGAGAATTGAATGTGACGTGGAATGGTTGATCCACTTGCTCAAGTGGATGGATAATGTGCAAAAAAGCTGTAGCACTTCCAGGCTGCCAGTTCTGTCATTACACTGAAGCAAGATGATCACTTGTTAAGACATTTCCTCTCAGGTATTTTAAGTGAATTTGAATGCCTGGAAGAAATGTTCATAGTTTTCCCACTGCACCCAAAACAATGTTGAGTTTTTCACCTCCATTTGCTCACAGTAAATAATGATCTACAATAACAAATTCCTCCTAAGGAGAGGAGAAGCAGCAAAGGCCTTTTGGGGAAACAATGGCCTTGCAATGTGTTCCTAAAAATCTGTGTGGCACTTAGGCTGTGATGTCCAAAGGACAGAGCAAATCAAAGAGTGTTATGAAGAAAGCAAACCGCTGACTCAGTTGCTGCCTAAACGAGGGATGCCCAGTATGAGCTCATGCAGGTAATTCTAACGTGAAGACATCGGAGACAGGGAACTGGGATTAAGCACTTAGGGCCAGCAGAACTTAGGCCTGACTGCTGTCTAGGATTGCCTAAGTTTGCAGGAGTGAAGAGTACAGTTTCCATTCTGCTTGGAACTACAAACATCCATGTAACTACAAATATCCCATGTTAAACATAGGAACTTGCGTGCTCAGAGCATCTAAGCCCTTGAGCTCTGTAACAGCTCTGCAGCACCTGGGTAACACTCTGGTCCTTGGAGAGGTCCAGCCTGGATGGAATTATCAGATAGCATCCAGTACTGAGCTTAGAACAAAACTGCTGGCAGAGAGCTGCATGAAATGCCTCTTAGAGCTTGTGACCCTGTAAGCATAGAGTAAGTTAAGTGAATTAACACGCAATTGCATTTTAATACCCAAACAAGTGAATTGAGTTAGTCCTTTAATCTGCTGTAGTTCTCCTTTCCCTGTCTGTGTAGTAGAAAAAAGCAGATTCCTACCTGATGAGGTTTTATGAGGTTAATAGCTATGAAGTGCCCAGGCACTCTGATGATGAGGGCTGTATAAACACAAAGATATTATGCAAGCATAGCAATGCCAAATGCTTGATGCAAATTCCTTGTTCATGCTCTGATTTCCTCTCTTCCCTTGCACAGTTTCTCTGTGGAGTAAATATGCCCCTTGCAGATGAAAATACTTGTCCCTCTGCCTAAAGTACCCTGGTTAAATTACCAGTAGTGCTGGTAACATTCCTTCTTGGTATATGTACCTGTATAAAAATGAGTGTTGAACAGGTCCTTGGGAGACTATCCTTGCTGTGCTTCCTTGTTGTGTGGGAGTTCAAGGAGTGTGTTTTCTTTCCTAATGGATAAGACTGTTAACAAACACAGTCCCCATTTACATGGTAAAAAAAGAATTTTGCTCTCATGTTTTGTGATGTTGTAGTTGTGCAAAGACAGCCTTGTTTATGTTAGTAAATGATAGGTGACCTAATTGAGACTGAAGTGGAAAAAATCACATACTTTGCTAAATTGCCTAAACACGCTGTCTTCAGAGAGCTACTCAGATAAGTTTTCAATCCTCTTGAAAAGATTGTTTCTGATGCACAGGTTTAAATAAACTAACCACTTGTCCTTAACAGTGGTTGCCAATCTCAGGTATATCTTTGTGAATAAAAAAGAGAATTATGGGCCATGGAAATGCTCTGTTTCTTTACTGGTTTTGTTTATACTAAATGGCTGTGATGTTAGTGCCATTGTATAGTTTCTTGGAGAAATTACAGTGTAAAATATCAAGGCTTTCCCTTAAAAAAGAAATGTCATTCCAAATGTAGCAAATATCAGATCATTTAGCTGTGTAGAGCCTGAAGCTGAGCTGGATACTGATTGAGTATGAAATGTTTATGTTGGGAATGGAAGAACTGATATGGTAAGCCACAAGCCACATTCTTTTGCTTTATATTTGCAAGGGGCAAGTCTTAGTTGTATAAGCATATGATTTCCATACTCCTCATACATGTGTTTGCTTTTTAAGTAGTCTGTTTTGTTCCTTAACTTCACTTGTCTTTATGTAATGCCTTGAAATAGATTCACGTGTGCACTGGATGACTTTGCATGGCCCAGAAACCTACAGAGAGCTTTGCCCTGGTATCACACAAATCTAAATGGTGCTGCTCGTTTTCAATTCTCAAGGATATGTCTTTGATCTGAATAGGAGAGGCTAAGTTGTATGGAATGCTCAGACATAGTCGCTCACATTTGTGATGCAGAGCACAAAGGCATGTGTGCAAGATGGGTTTTGAATTGCCTCAGTTTTTACTTGGTCTTAACCAGGAAAAGCTGTCAGAGATGTCTGTAAGGGCTTCTGTGTATAATTGGTGGGTAAAAAAAAGGAGAACCTATATAATACACTGTGAATATGGCAAAACAGAGTGCAGTTCCCTGGAATTTATTGGTATGTTAAGAAATGATACTCCTTGTATTTCTGTGTTCACCGCATTGTCACCTCAGCCTTGAGAGCTTTGTGCTTGGTTATCCTGTCATGCAGACCATGAGTCAGGAGTGGTCCTGCTGGAAGAAGCAGAGTGGATTGGTACAGGTGATCTAAACTGAGTTTAAGTGGGTGGAAAGACCCAGGGAGCTGGTATGGTAGAAGCAGCAGGGGCTGTCTGATTACATTAATCCCATTCTTGTCCTAAAGCAGTGACCACTAATAAGGCACTGGAGCAAGGGTTTAGAAAGTGCCCCTGTAGTTCTGAACCTCTCCCAAACAGAAAAAGATGACTTTTCTCATTGCTCACCACAGCCATGCACCTGTTTGGCCTAAACTGGCACCTGCAGCCGATGGAAGGGCAGATGTATGAGATCACGGAAGACACAGCCAGCAGTTGGCCAGTGCCAACGGACGTCTCCTTATATCCTTCGGGGGGCACAGGGTTAGAGTTACCTGACAGGAAAGGCAAAGGAACCAGTGAAGGTATGGTTGGTGTGTGTCCTTGTTGTGAGTCCTCTGTCTGCCTCTAAACTCCAGCCGTCCAGTCTCATGTTCCATTACCCTCAGTGCTGCCATCAGCAGGTGCTTTTCCAGTCTTTCATGTCTAGAGCTAGTAGTCGTCAGTCCTGTTTCCATGTTTCTAAGTTCCATATCCCTCTGATGTCCACTAATGCAATAAAACTGTGTGAAACCCTCTCCACACATTCAAGGCATTCTCACAGACTACAGAAGGCCAGCATGAAAACCCTGCCTCAAGTGGCTGTTTTCATGGGAAAACCTTGTCTCTTGAAAATTAAATGATTCCTGGAGCACTGGATCAAGCTTCCTCTGCAGCACTACAAAAGTGTTTGAGTTTGACTATTTGTTGCCACTTAGCAAATGTTTTGAGGACCAAAATACTTACTGAGAGCTGTTACACTGTGAATTTTGGCACTCCAGAGTTGGACATAGCTTTGCAAAAGTAGCCAGATAAAATGCCTAGTTTCCACAAAGTATCACGGTGTTGACAGAAGTTAGAAGCAGCTCATGGATCCTCAATTCACCAGCACCTTATCCAGCAGCTGTTATCCACATCGCTGTGTGCTTTTTTTAGAGGCACCACTGCTAAAAGTACTTATAAGCTCTGCAAAGTCTTATCCCTCCCCAGACATAGCTGGAGAAATGAGAAATGCAAATTTTCAGAAAGCTTTTTTTGTTTGTGTGTCAAGATTCTCTACATAAAATTTAGAGAGTCCAGTAAAATTGAAGTAATAAACTGTTTTTGATAGTTATTTTGGTGGAAGAAGTTTTGTGGACAAATAAGATGTATGCTACTGTTCTTGCAACTCACTGAACTCAAAAGTTTCCACAGAATTCCCTAGGCTTTGGTTGACAGCCTGTGTTTACATGTTTAATTTAAATTAATTGTGGTCCGTTTTTTTCTATAAGAATTTATCTGTCTTTATTAGTCTAAATAAAGGCCATAATTATATGTGTTCCTTACAGCAGTGTATTTGCTGGTAACTGGTGGCTGCCATCAAGTTGCTACAAGGAAAAATCGGTTAAGCAGGTTATTCTCAGCAAACCTTACTAGACAGCACAGCAAGCTGCAGACAGCCCTGCTGTTGTACTCAAAAATACTTCACGACAGATCCCTTTTTTTTCCCTCTAACTTGCCATATGTTTCATTTTTGAATCATCTAGCTTTGATCTGTCCATTTCCTTTTAAAAGTCAAAATGAAAATAAATGGATGTATTCAAAACTGCCATCCGAGTGAAAGACCTCCACTTGATTTTATTTTAGCCACGTTTACTGACATGAGTAGAAGCTTTGATTGCTGCTCTGTTAAAAGAGAAATCTGGGAAATAGCCTAGTTACGTCATTAGAAGACCCCTCAAGTTAGTGCTTTGTATAGATCTTAGGGAATCTGTAGGCTTTAGAGGAAAATACCGTGTCCTGACTAAAAAACACATCAGGACAACGTCTTTGGTGCAGGAGTAACATTGTCCAGCCTTCAAATGCAACTCTCTCCCTGTCAGGTAACTATGGAACTAGTTCTGGACTAGCAGTGCTGCAGGGCTTCTGTTCTAAACCAGAATGTATGTGACTGAAATTTATTTTAAAAATAATTGAAATATATATGAATGTCTTCCGGATCAGAATGAAATAGGCTGGAATGTGTTAGGAACATCCTTAGAGCTGATCTGAATGAATCATTACCAGTGTCTTGCCAGCTCTCAGCAACAGTCATTCCTTCTCATCTGTGGCTGTGCTCCAGAACAGCATTTACCTCTGTTCAAGCCCAACCCTGTTTACCAGAGCACTTAACCACATGCTTACGTTTAAGCATGTAATTGCCTGTGGTTGAAGTCAGAGCTATGTGTGTTCTTAAGTGTTTTGATGGGTTGGGGAACCATCCTCTGAGAAATACAGAGAGGTTCAGCAAGGTCTGAAATGAAATAGTTCATTTTGATATCCAAAGAAATTAGAAACAGTTGCTACGGCAACTAAAAAGTTCACGGTAATGTGCAGAAAGAGCAAAGTAATTGACAGCCCAATTAAGAATTCAGACCTGAAGTTAATTTTAAGGAGTCAGGTATTCTGATTAAAAGCCAATTTCTGATTAGAAGCTGAAATGGCTTTTTTATTGTCCTTTCTTTATGAAGTATCTAGTCCATAGGACCTAATCTTACTGTAGGCTACAACTGATGAAACAGAAAGGGATTTCAGGGACTGAATTCAGGCTGGTGAAGAGAGCTTCTCCTTGGACTTCTGTCTCAGGACAAGCCTCAACCACTGGCAACATGATACAACAGCTCTTAGGATATCTGCTTCTCAGATATACGAGTGTCCACCAAGAGGAGACATAAACTTTGTAATTGTGTGTACCAGAAATTATTTCTGTGAGACTGTCTTCTGCAATCACACTAGCATTTTCATTTGCAAGAGCAATTTCTGCTCTCTCTACAGAATACACCCTGTGCTCATTTTCTCCAGGCTCTATCTTGCATAGCAACATCTGTCATATTAAATTCTCACCTTCCCTGACTCAGTCTGATGTACAACCTTTATTAATGAACAGTCATGGGGCATATCAAATACTTAAGGTTTTCATCTGAATATCTAAGAATCTATAAAACATGTCAGCAGCAATCAGAAAAAGTATATCCTTCATTTGAACTAAAACATGTGATGTCTTTAGCTCTTCTTTAATAGACTCCTCAATCTTTTCATCTTACAATAGTGCAGTAACAAACTTTGCATGAAGACATTGGAACTGTTTCCTATAATCCTGACAGTGTGAAAAGAAAATTTTAGTATGCCAAATAAATATGTATGCCAATCCAATTGATAAAGTAATTCCCTTCAGAATCTAGCTGGTTGATTTTCTTTGTGCAATTATACTGTTAGCACAGAAAGATTCAGAAAGAATGCCCATTTACCTAAGCTGCTTCTGATTATCTCCTTTAATATGTACGTGGACTGAAAAAGGATAAAAAGTCAGCAGATTTCCCCCCTGTATTTATTTGAGAGTGATGAGCAGAGATAAATGGAGATCTTGTAAACTTAAGAGTAGCTTTTTTTGTGTGAACATACAGCCTTTGCATATATACCTTTTCTGCTGCTACGCATAAAACTTCTGCCTCAAGATAGCTCATGCCATCAAGTCCTGCTCCAGCGGTGTCCTTAAGCAGTTGCTGACTTTAAATCAGGGTTTAGTGTTACTGGAGCCAAAAGTTTTGCAAGGAAAAATTATCCATCCTTAATAGTTAATATGCAGATCATTTCTATATTGATTTTCAGATACAGCTAAAATTTACATCTGTTTCTCCTGGAGAGTTTGTGTTGGGATGGTATATGGAGAAATTTAAGGCAATACTGTATTGAACGTTATGTAATATTAAAGGAAATGTCATTTGAAACAATAAAATGAAATGTCCTACCAGTCACCTTTTCAACGTGGCAAATAAATTCTGAAACTATTTGATGTGAATTCATGATAGATGGGAAAAGATTTTTTTTTCCTATTCCTCAAATGTAGGTACTGGAAGAAAAAAATTCATAATGCGATTTTCCTACAAAAGAATGTATGTAGCCAGAAGTTTCCTTCTCATTTTGTTAGCATTGTTTGCTCTGTGAAACACAGAGTAGCGTGTGCTGTAATGGCACAGAGATAAGAGAACAAATTTATTTGAATTTCCAGAATTAATAATTAGTCCTTGTTGGTGGCATGTTGCTCTCCTTACTGAAGCCAGAATCTTTCAGGTGACACTACTGCATACTTTTCCACTAGAAGTGTCCTTAATAGAGGCTGTTTGCTAAGCAGTTGCCTTCATCATCCCTGTGCCCTGCAGCCAAAGCTGTGGCCACTGGTTATAGCACAGGCTGAAAAGGGAACATTCTGGCGTTTGATATTTCGTTCTGCCCCTCATTCCCTGGTCTTCCTTTAGGTCCAGATTTTTTGAAGCAGCCACCTGCTTTGAGAGTTGTGACTGCATGAATTTCTAACGTGGAATTCCTCAGGTGTATTTTTTAGGGGTGCCAAGCTCCCTGCTGACTCCCTTGGACATTACAGCATGTGCTGATTCCATTTGAACACCTAGGCTGTCCAGCCTGGTAGTTTTAAAAAACAGATGCCTCCATTTGTCTTCTGAAAGAAAATGGATAATAATAGCACACTTTACAGATTATATTGAAACCAAATTAAAACCTCTCATGTTTCTTAATAGATACTACTCAAGTGCAGGGTATGATCTCCTTTGTTTTTCTCAGTCCTTTTCTTTCTTTAGCTTTTTTTTGACTGTGTATTTCAAATACTGTTACCACTGTCAAGAATTAATGTAATAGAGAAACATTTTCCTTTCCTCACTTGGGCATCGTTCATGCTGCTGTTCTCCACACCACCATTCCACTCCGTGGCACGTCTATCTCACTCTCGCTACACTTCTCTTTACTAATTTAATGATGACTTTGCCATTCCTAAACTTATATTCATTTAGGATATAATGTCAGATGATTTATTCTTATCTTTGGAATGTAATTACACACTCTCTGATGTTACGATTTAAACAAAAGGCCATTTTTCTCCAGCTTGCACTTCCCATGCTTATGTTTTCAAAGAAAACAGTTACCGAAGCCAGAAATAATCCTTCCAGTTTTCCTCCCATATTCGTATGGATTGGCTAGACAAAGCACTCTGAAGACTTTAGGACACTAATAGACTGTTTCTCAAGATCAGTGTCAGAGATACCAGTATGATTAGATTACTCTCAGGATCTAAGACTAATTCAAGAATTTTGTTCCTGTGTTTTGGCAGGAAAGCCCAGTAGTTTCTTTCCAGACGACAGTTTTATAGACTCCGGAGAAATTGATGTAGGCAGACGAGCCACACAGAAGATTCCTCCTGGCATCTTTTGGAGATCTCAGGTGTTCATCGACCACCCAGTGCATCTGAAATTCAATGTGTCTTTAGGAAAGGCTGCTCTGGTTGGCATCTATGGCAGAAAAGGACTCCCACCATCACACACTCAGGTAATGGGACTTTATTTCAATTAAATAATGTTGTCTCAAATTGATGTTTGAATGATGTGTTGTTTTATTTCATCTCTTTCTTTCAAGAATTTGTTGCATGCTTGCAAGATGCCAAAGATCATTTATCCAGAAAAGGAGAATCAAGAGACAGTTGCAGAATTTACCCAAATTAATCTGGTGGGCTGTAGGCAGCAGCAGAGCAGGCAGTGGCCTAAGGCAGCAAGATGCCAGAGGAGAAGGGTTTTGTGAGGCTGGTGGTCACTGAGGGTACCAGCTGATTGCTCCAAGCACCTTCTCCATCCAGTGCTTTGCACAAAGGCAGCCACACTCAAACTGCATCCAAAGGAGTCTTCTCTTAAGCAGTTTCATGTACCTCAGGTCTGTCTCTCAACCACTGCGTTTCCCATCTCATGGTAAGAGCAGCAAGACCCCAGTTGGTCACCCTTAGGGGAGCGAGATTCACTTCTGCTTCCCATTTTGGAATGCCTTGAGCTAACCCTTCACTTGACGTATGCTGACTGTCAGCTTAGACTGAGGTTTGTCAGGGCCAGATAATTCGTGTATAAGGAAAGAAAATCAAGGTTTTACAGAAAGCCACCAACTTAGGCAGAAATCAAGATCCAGTTATTATTCTGTAGGACTAAAATGAAAGCAGATGCTTTTCTTAACATACCTTAACAAAAACTGTATCAAAAAATCACTTTGTGGGAAAAGCTCTGAAGAACCATCCCCTTAAGTAAGGATTTTATGCATTATTTTCTCTCCTTTCTGTTTCAGTTTCTAAGCTTCTCTTACCCAGATTGATTAATACATTAGGGCGTAACACACTGGCAGTGCAAAGTATCTTACTCCCACTTGCATCAGCAGGTTATCGAAGAATTAGCAGGTTTATGTTAGTGTATCTTGCCCTTGCCCTCTACTATTAGCTGAAAATACTAGAGATTTTTAGAAGTACCCTGCCTTTACTTCGTTTTTGAACAAACAAATATGTTTATTATGATCTCTCTGAATAATATGGTATTTTGTACATATTAACACACCTCCAACTTATTTCTGTCAAAGAGGTATCATAAATCTATGCTTGTCTGCCTACTTTTCTGCAGAATTAAAATATTTCAGTAGGATCAGCACATCATAAATTCAGTGCCACAGTAATGCTGTTATTGCCCTTTTCTAATCAGTCTCTTTTCTCAGGGAGATTCAAGCATTTATAACTTAAAAATCCTGTGTTAGTTATATAAAAACTAAAGTCATGATTGTGTAATACTAACTTTAGATCAGAATTCTGTATTCATTTTACTTGTTTATTATCATTCTTGAATTTTGTTATGGAACAGAAGTTACTACATGGATAGGTTCAATAGTTTAAGTAAAAAATGTAAAATTTAACACATAAACCTCACTTTTTCCGCAAGTGCAGTCATTGAAGAGCAGCATGGATTTCCCACGAGGTCACAAGTCCTGCCAGCAGACCTGCTCTAGTGTGGGCTCTGTTGTCCCTGGGGCCACAGGTCCTGCCAGGAGCCTGCTCCAGCACAGGCTTTGGATGGGGTCACAGCCTTCTTTCAGACATCCAGTTGCTCCTGCATGGCTCTCCTCCACAGGCTGCCCGCAGGTGGATCTCTGCTCTCCTTTGGAGTGCCACAGGCTGCAGGGGCACAGCTGCTTCACCATGGTCTGCAGCACGGGCTGCAGGGGAATCTCAGCTCCAGCGCCTGGAGCACCTCCTGCTTCTCCTTCTGCACTGGCCTTGGTGTCTGCCTGATTGGTGCATTCACATATTCTCACTCCCCTCTTCTCTGGCTGCAGTTACTTCTGTGCAATAATTTTTTTTTTCCTTCTTAAATATGTTATCATGGAGATGACAATTGCTGCCATCACTGAAGGGCTCAGCCCTGGCCAGCAGCAGATCTGTCTTGGAGCCGGCTGGCATTGGCTCTTTCAGACACAGGGAAAGCTTCCAGCAGCTTCTCGAAGAAGCCACCCCTGCAGCCCACCCTGCTACCAAAACCTGGCCGTGCAAACCCAATACAATGCTCAAAGTCATATCTATCCATGCTAAAATAACAAACTATTCCAAATTCTCTTTGGGAATCTTTCTCTGGCTGTGGCAGTTGTTTTGTATTTTAGGTTGCCAGCAACTGTGCTCAATAATAAGTAGGAAGAAAATGTATGCTCCAAATTTCTGTAGTATTAGAAATAGATCATGCAGAAGCCCGAAATAGTTTACTATTAACAAAAGGCATTTACTCTCATTCTTCTCAACAAATCATAATAAGTTACACAATTTTGTTATGGTCTATTAGATTTAATCTTCCTAGATCAAATCCTTTTTTAAACTCATTTTAACCTAGGCCAAATTGTAATAAATTGTAAATTTTGGGGATAGGCCATCACTGCTTGCAGAGGGCGTTTTTCCATTTGTACAGTTTAAGTTGATTAACATGGTATTTTATCTATGATTTCCTTGCTGGCAGTAACTAATTGCCTATTAAAAATGTTTGAATGTATTAAAATGCAATAAAGCCCAATCCATTTGTGGCTCGATTAATATTTACAACTAGTAACTAGTAGCTTGGCAAAGTCATCAACATCTGCAGCAGCATCTTGCAAATATTTTAAAAAAAAACCTTTTGCTTTTGGCAGGAAGCCCCAAGTAAGCACAACCCAGATTGGAGTGGAACAGCAGCAGCTCACTGTACCTGAGTGCCTTGAAATTGTCTTCATCTCACTAAGCTCTAAGTAACTGCATCTAATACATAGCAGGAAGTGGATGCTTGTAAGCACAGTCCACAGGACATTTCTTAGATGTCCATTTTCCAGTGAGGCAGGTTGCATCCTAGAAGTGTCTCTTCGGTTGCAATCCAGTGATTCTAGAAAAATAATTCAATCTGCCGTGGAGATGTCAGCGCTTGGTGAGGTGAACTTTGCCTGTTGTTTCTTCAGTTGTATTTTAAAAATCAAGTCAAGCTGTTCCGTCATGCTCCAAAATGAAAATGGAAATACTTAAGTTTTTCCCTTACCTTCTTTACCTTCTTCAGTTCACCTGTTCCTCAGTCAAACTCGAGCTCTGTTGAGGCATTCCCAGCAGCCAGACACCACGATGATGTCCTCTGTCACTGTCCTGTTCATCTGTGTCAGCATGGTCACACTGAGACCTGATGAGGCATCAGCCTAGGCAGTAGCTCATGCTCAGAGTGGCTACAGACACCTGGGTCCCAAAGTGTCATTCAAACCAACTGCTCACCAGTATGCTCTTAAATCATTCTGTTGTTTTCATAGAATTGTCGAATATGCTGAGTTGGAAGTGGCCTGTGAGGATCATCAAACCCCACTCCTGGCCTTGCACAGGAGACCCCAAGAATTGCACCATGTGCCTGAGACCATTGTCCAAATGCTTCTGTGACTGCTTCCCTGAGTAGACTGTTTCAGTGTTCAACCACTCTCTGAGTGAAAATACTTTTCCTGATATCCAACCTAAACCTCTCCTGACTCAGCTTCATGCTGTTTCCTCAAGTCCTGTCACTGGTCACCACAGAGGAGTAGCAGATCAGTGCCTGCCCCTGCACTTCTGCTCATGAGGAGGCTGCAGACTGCAGTGAGGTCTCCTTTCAGTCTCCTCTTCTCCAGGCTGAACAGACCAAGTGACCTCAGCCACTCCTCTTGTGGCTTCTCCGCCAGAGCCTTCACCATCCTTGTGGCCCTCCTCTGGAAACTGTCTAAGAGCTCAATGTTTTTCTTACATTATGGTGTCCAGAACTGCCCCCAGCATTCGAGGCGAGGCCGCCCCAGAGCAGAGCAGAGTGGGACAATCCCCTCCCTTGCCCGGCTGGCGATGCTGTGCCTGAGGCACCCCAGGGCACGATTGAAGCAGAAATGTACATTTTTAATTACATGTGTTTAGGATTTATACTTACCTTGCATTTTTAGATTTTAGATTGTATATTTTTATAATTTATATTTACGTCATATTTTTCCAAAACAGAAACTCTGTCTCTAGCAAAGCTAACTTGGATAGACACACAAAAGGAATGACCTTTGTAGGTGTGGCAGCTTTTACATTCTCAAAAAGACACTTCAGCACCAAATTTGAGATCTGTATACTGAAATATAACCAAAAGAAAATAAAAATTAAAGCAAGGTTCAAAACTAATTTCCTGTAAATAAATAATTAAAAATACATAATTAAAATAATCTAGGGACAAATCCTGTAATTTGGTATGCAAGCTATGTCATATATAGCTTATTGCTCAAAATGTTCTTGGAAATAAACACTTCTTTTTTTAACTTAGTAGCTTAACTTTTTTTAACTTTTCCTACATAGGAAAGAACATGTCATCAAGTCCTTATCTTGGTTGACTTTGAAGACCATACCAGACAACTTAGTAACAAGCACCCAAATTTTGCTACAGTAAAGTGAAAAGGGATAAGCAACCTAAATATTGGTGCCACAGTCAGCTAACACTCAGCAGCCATTCAGTGCAACAACATTTACAGGTTCAGAAATAAGTGGTGTTGTCTCTTTCTGCCTTTTCTTCTTCTTCCTGCCAAAAAAAAAAAATCACAAACTTATCTGACCAGCTGGATGAAAGAGGCAAAACCAAGTGAAGTCAGGGCACAGAAAAGCTGAATAGTGCCTCAGCTGCTGGATTCTGCTTGCGAGGTTGTCCTGGTCGTCTAAACACATGATAAAAGTCAGATTAGATAAGGTTCATTTAACATTTGTGATGTCTGCTAGGCTTCTGTCTGCCTCATCCCATTAATATAATACCAGACAAAATGCAATTATTGTGGAAAATCAGTGGAAGGTTATTTAAATAGGGAACTAAAGGGAGTTGAAGTTACCCTTTCAAAAAGCAAATGCATCCTTTTGAGGAAAATACCTAGAGCCAGTCCTTAAATGGGACTCTTCTGTATTATTTATCTCTTTTCCATCTTCATTTTCTATGATCTTTGAACCACTTTTCCTATTGTTTTAAGATAAAACCCTTGTTAGCTAAGCAAAATACTTCTGCAAAACCTCTACCAGAGTTCACTTTAAAATATCTCTTTCTTTTCCCTAGGTGACCCCTAGCAGTTCTGACAAACAACCCAGTTGGGCTGTCTTATTTTCTGTATTAGTCAAGACACAAAGAAGATAACAAGCTGCTCAGTGTCATATTTACAGTGCGGTTGAGGCATGGTCTCATGTTTCCCTGCCTGTATTTCTACAGAATGAGAACACCTCAGTAGGGCCAATATGCTGCAAGTCACCTTCTAAACAAAGATGATTTCACGATTCATATAATTACAGGAAAATACATTCATATACTAGCTATGTCCAAAATGATTATTTGCAGGTAGTCCAGGAAAATACTTGAGTTACCAGAGAAAATCCTGTTTATGATGCTTTTGTAGACCCAGAATGAGAGACTAAGCTTGAGGAAGCCTGATATACCCACAGACATTGCTCCTTCTTATGTTTCAGTTTGACTTTGTCGAGCTCCTTGATGGAAGACGTCTACTGACACAGGAGGCGAGAAGCTTGGAAGGACCTCAGCGGCAGCACAGAGCTTTTGTGCCCTTGGCCAGCCACGAGACAGGATTTATCCAGTATTTAGATTCGGGAATATGGCATTTAGCCTTCTACAATGACGGCAAGGAATCGGAAGTGGTTTCTTTTCTTACTACTGCTATTGGTAAGGATTTCCTCTATTATTCCTAAACTCCTAAATGTGCCCTGGGGCCAGGTATTAACGCACGTACTCAAATTGCATGATGGCTTTGTGTGGTTTTGGAGAGAATGATTGGAGGGGATTGTATTTAGCAACATGCTGAATATTGTTAGACTCTAAATGTTGAGTAAGTATTTTGTAGGCCTTTTAAGTAACTATAACTATAACGAGATTCTGCCCAGTGCCAAACATGGATTACAGGCTGGAAAATCCTTGCTTTATTTTCTTACTTTGGTTTTCCTTTTATTTAGTTAGCTTTTGTTGGTTTTGTTTGATTTTTTGTTTGTTTGGTTGGCTTTTTTCTCATTCTGGAGCAGAGGTGTAGGAATGATTGAAGAACAGGCAGCAGCACTGTGCCACAGTTCTGTGTGACAGACAGTCCTGCCATTGAACACCATCGAAATCACTCAGGCTGGAGTTCAGGCAGAGTACTGGGGTTAAAACTCCAATAAAGAGCACTGTAAGACTTGGTAGTAGCAACCACAGTTACAGGAATCTCTGTTTCTCCTTGCTAAGAGAATGAAGCTGGGATTGCTCAGGAAGAACAAATTAACTAGATAGGTCTTTCGACTTCTCTGGCAGTAAAATACTCTGTCATTTCAGCTCACAGGCATGGATTTGTTGCTGTCCAGAGAGGAAAGGATGCTGCCAGTGGGTGCCTGACAGCACACTGAGTATTCTTCTTCCACCCTGTAAATATCTGAATCTGTTTCCGATTCAATAATATTTAATTTTAAATTTGATTGACCTGCTGAAACTGTTCGTATCCCTAAATTCATTTGGTTGCAATTTAAAGATTACTCCATAAAACTAGCACTCAGCTTTCTTCTAGCCAGTGTTTAATGGACTTTTTTTCTTTGCAGAAAAAAGCAGACTCATTCCAAAGCTGCCATTAATCCCTCTCCCAACAGAGGCATTGGTGTTGAGTCTCAGCTGTCTGCAGTAGTTACCTAAGAGCTATGGGCTGTAATTTGTCTTGGCAGGTTAATTAAAAGTTTAGGTCTTATTAAAGCAAAGTCATTAACATTCCAGTATTCCATTTTAGCACTAAAGTTTATCTAACGCAGAAGTGGAAACTACTGCTGTAATACTCTGTATTAAATTTAAAACCTGGAAATGTGATGTTCTGTCTTGTTTGTAGCTGAGCAGCACTAGAGGTAGTTGTATATTAGCTTATGAAATTGAAGTCTTACTCTATACAATGCAGATTTACTTCCATTTAGTTTACTTTAGTAATTTCATTTTTTACTTACAACAACCACAGAAGCTTAAGATATTCTTCTGAAGGCAGCATTATTTCCTTGTCTAGGAATTACTTCAGTTCGAAATTTCCCATCACAGGAAAAAAATCAGTAAGGCTCTAACAGCAGAAAACATGTTTAAAGCGCTGTCACTGCTTGTTCTTGTTTTCAAAGTGATGCTTAAGTGTTCTAGCCAGACTTTTCTCATGGCCTCATTGCACTAACATAGGGAAAAACAAGAAGAAAAAAAAGAAAAAAGCATTCTTAATTTGCCTTTGAGCATCAATGGGATGGTGTGGGTGAGAAGCATGTCAGACTGTCTTCAAGGCAATCCTATTTTTTTTGGTTTGTGCTCTGCTGTACCTTCATGACTGCATGATAAGCAGAACAGTCCATGATATGGAGCCCATGATATATTCGATATATCCCCTGCTGACCTTGAATCATTCTGTGTTTCTGTTATTCAGAAACAAGGAAGTTTTCTTTTGCTACACAGGGAATCACTCTATCCACTGGCAGCTGTATATCAACACAAAGCTGTAGTGTAAAAAGACCTGTATAAGTACAAGCTATGCATTTTGAAACAGACTTAAGTAAAATTTTTAGGTAGGAAAATGTGTCTTCTTGGCTAGAATTTGTCCAGAAAAGTGCAGCATTTGTGTAAGTACCATAAAAACACTGTAATCACCTTAACAAGTTGGTACCTTTGTCCTCAATCTAGATTTCAACAGCTTGTTTAAAAAAAAACAAACAGTCAGGTGTTTTGTGTAACTAATGCTTCAGAACCTTTCTAGTGTATTCATGAAGTCTGGCAAGACATGGTTGCTAGATTGTAGGTATATAAATACTTCGGTCCTGTAGTGTTGCTGGTTTTTTTCACTGCCCAAGTAAAGAGGCTAAAGCAACCTGACAGTGCTTATGAACCAGTGTGTAAAGTTGCAACACCAAACAAATAAATCAAGTCACACATGACAGGAGCCGTAGATCTGTCTGTGTGGGATAAGGAATCTTCAAAGGAGTTGTGTTGGCTGTCAGAGGCAAGCTCCCATTTAATTTGATTCCTGTGGCAAGACCACCTAAAAAATCTCCCCTTATTATTCCACTAACATAGGGCTTACAGTAAGAGTGAGTTTGAAAAGTATAGCTGTGATGCAGGAAGAAGGAGGATCCAATGATCTGAGAAGAAGACCAGCAGCCTGGAACTCCTGAATTCTGATTGATGTGCTAATTCTGCCCCAGCCTATGCTCATGCTTCAGCTGCTCACCGTGTAAAACTGAGGAAAGTGACATTTCCCCAGAGATGCTGTGAGGGTGATAGAACTGCTGGGAAAATGAATGAAGCATTAATTAATAATCACAGATAGTAGTAGAAAGCACAAAATTGATAAGGGTGGTCATAATGATAAGTTCATGAAGCCAAACTGTGCAGTCATTGCTTCAGGCAAACATCCCCTGCAAGTGACGACTCACCAAAATAAATGGCCAGAGCTTTTACTTCAGCAATAAACATGTTGGATGGAAAGGGTGCTGATTTTCCAAGTCTTATCTGCTGTGTTTCAACAGACCGAGCTGTTCAGAGCCAGCAAATCATTGCAGGCTCTGTATGACAGTATCAACTGCAATTACTGTGCAGTGCTTGCCTGGAATGATTTCGCTTCCATTATTCTAGTGAAAACTAGAGAAAAATGGAGAAAAGCATCTGTATTCCCGGTTTGATAACACACAGTTAATTTCATAAATTGTGAGGCTGTCCATCATACAGCTTTGGAATGTGATAAAGCTGTAACTAAATCCACTCAGGAACATTAGCACGGATTTTGAGGACAGGAGATGGCAACTTGGCCTGTTTTCTAAAAGGGTGTGGAATCATCATCACTGAAAGGTTAGGTGGTGTCAAAATGTGTGCCTGTTACATGCACTGAATGTAAACCTGGGGAGAATACAGCCTTGTAATGCCTGTCAGAGCTTATACTTCAGAATAATACAGGCAATTCAGGTGGAGGGAAAAAGATTATTCTGGAAAAGTTTTCAGCTTTTAATAGCATTTTTATATCCCATTCTTCCGAATTACAATTCATTACATTACAAAGGAATGGACAGTCAAGGTCTCTCAGTAATAGATTAATCTTTTTGTAAATTATATGGGTGGCACTTCCTGAAATTCCTAATAGAAACACTTCTTTGTGACGTACCTCGTGGATTCACAATCTGCCACTATCTGCCTGATAGTGGTAATTTATTTCGAGCAATCTTGTCTACTGAAGCAAAATAGTAGGCTGAGGAATCAGCTGGAATCAGCGCATCTGAGACAGAGATTTTGGCCAGAAGTCTGCTCAGTAGAAGCAAGAAACATCTGAGAACCTGAAAAGAGCATCTGTGGAGTCAAAGTGTCTTCCAGCAGCTGTTACTGCTGAGCTCAGGCAGGCTCGGCTGCACAGGGCCACTGAGAAATCAAAAGGAAGAGCAAAATCAGTTGTCTGTGAGGGGAGAGCATCGCTGTTTGCCAGCTTGTCACCCAGCAAGTGACAGGAAACACATGTAGAACACCCAGCATAGCATGCAGGGTTTTATCTCATTCCTATCTTCTGCATGAGGCAATGCTTAAGTTTAAGAAAACGACCATTCCTTCTGCCCCCTCTACCATCCATAACAAAACCCTACCGTAAGTAGTTTCCTCCATTGAAGTGCAAGAGGAGCTCCTGTGTTATTTATAAGGGGCTGCCAGCACATCCAGCTCTTGGCAATACACACCAAAATGCGTGTGGCCCTTCCTGCAATAGCCCAGAATGTAACCTACCCCATGCAGTCCCTAGGACAGCAGCTCACACTCGGGAATGGTACCAGCAGGGAGGCACTTCACAACAGGACTGAGCTCACAGAGGAGAAATTGCAGGGCACAGAGACAGGCATGGGACTGGGAACCCTCCTTGTGTGAGAGGTGACAAGAATGGCTTCCTTAGTCTTAGCAAAGGGAAGAGTGTGAGTAGCTCAGATTTGCTTCCCTTTCTTTTGCTGCTTATGTGTAAGGTAGCTTAAACTCTAGCAATTTCCACTTCAGAGAGGATACAGAAGTGTGATCCATTTAGAGTCTCAAAGCCATTCGTGTTATTTACACTTGCTTTGCTAATGTCTGGAAAAATCTAAATTGGTTTCATGAAAATATTTAGAAGTCAGGATACTGTGCAGAGTAACATGGGGTGTGATCTGTTCTGGCTTGCACTTTTCTTTTAGCTCCTTAGTGCCTCGGTTACTCGACTTAGAAGTCCCCCATGTACTATTAGATCTTCAGGACTCTGAAGGAGGAAAAGTGGTTTTAACGTCCCAGCTACCCTTTTCTGAACTTCTCCTTAGGCTAAAGAGGCTGAAAGTTCAGCAAGTACTTTGCTGAATCAGAGCTCCTTAACTGTTAATGAGACTCCAGCTGCTCCGTGGAAGTGCTCAGTTCTCCTCTGTTGCATGAGTATGGTCATCTTAGTCCTTCTGTCTCAGAGAGGGATGTGAAGCACTTCCACCTTGTAGTAACCCTCTGCAGATAATTAGTAACCCATTCCTGCCCACACTCACAACTCTTTTTTTGCTCTGCACAGAAAAAGAAATACAGCAACATATGAGAGCTGTGCCAGGACGGAAAATCACCTAATTTTTGATGTTACTGATCTCTCTCCTACAAAATAACAGCAGAGCTTTGCAAGCTCTGCAAATAGTTTCTTGACTTTGGCTCTGTGTGCCCCCCTACAAGCAGACATCTGACACTCTGTCAGATGGGCAGTGCTTTTTTTGATTACTCTCTTGTTGCTGCCAACCCTTTCTTTGATGCTTTGTTTCTTGCTTTCAGCTATTACCTAGCTTTTTCTGAGTGTGGCAAAGCTTGTAGGTCTCAGGTAGTATTTAGAAAAGATACAGTCACTCAACCTGTTTAGAAGGCAAAAAGTACATTTATGAGTCCCTGCCAGGCTGTGTTAGGTTTTTCTTTCCTTGTGTATTTGATCTCATGAATGACATTCTGTTGACAGGTCTGCTTGACTGAAAATGCTCAGAGCAGGTTCAGGTTATGCTGCAGCACTGCAAAGTGTCTCCCACTAAACATCCATCTGGCCACAGAGTGTCAGGTCCTCTGTGAGAATTGAATTAGTGCATACGGAAAGGCAAGAGGGCAGCAAGAAGACAGGAGGTGGTCCTCTCCATCCTAGCCAAATGCAGCCCAGTCTGATAGGTTCAATATCACAAGGCAAGACAGAAATGTGGGGTGAACTCCCTCTGCCTGAGCTTTGTGAGCTGCAAGAATTCCCCACTCCAAGCAGGTGTCGTAGTGTGCTTGGTGAGATTTCACTTTCATCCAGCCCATGTGTAAATCTACTCTGTTCTCTTTATAGGGCTTAATAAAAAGCAAACATGGGCTGAACCTGGATCTGGAAATGGAAAGAGGGCTGTGCAGAGGTGAAACTTTTCACATTAGTTTGCACTCCTCATATCCAGAGTTTGTTTGCTATTCTCAGTAAAACAGTGATGATGATTTTGGATAGTGACACAGCCTTTAAAACTTCAGCACCTGGAAGTCAACAGCAGCTTTATCAGTGCTCCCTTAATTTTTCACGTTTTTCCTCAAAGCTGATGGACAGCCTCATTTCCCAGTGAAGTGAGCCAAGAGGGTGAGCGTGTTCCAGTGTTGGAGTTTATCTCCGCGTCTGCCTTTTCAGACATCTCCTAACAGATCAAACATTCCTCCTGGTTCTTAAATCCCTTTCAGCTTCAGTCAGTAATGTTTGTACGTGATCCTGTGGTACACCACTCCCTAAATGGTAACTGCAGCTTTCTGCCTGCTGCGGCTTAGATCTACAGCACTTCAAGAAACAGGAAGTCAGACCAATTGTTTCAAATCTAGATGTTACTTGTAATGACCTTTTTTCTCTCTGCAAGTGTCTGAAACAATTCTTACATAATAACCCTGCTTCTCAAGCCATAATGGCAGACAAAATTGTTATTTCAGGATTTTTCTATTGAAGACGTAAGGCATCTCTAATAAAGGGGAAATTAGGACACATTTCAAAGATAATTAAATAATAAGAAGCCTGTAAAGGTCAGATGTTTGGCTGTGAAAACTTCCACGTCTGCTCTTTCTGTGTAGAGTGTATCTCTTCATTGATGATTGGTGAATAAAAGCTAGCAGTAGAAAATTAAAATGTGTAAAGCTAGCTTAGTTTTAAAGCAGAGATGCGATAATTTATTTAATGTTAGATTTGAACTTTTTCTTTATTTTTTTAATTTTGATTTCTAGATGTACACTCCTCTTTCAATAGATTTTACAATTACAAGTGATAACTTGGGTGGGGAAAATAGAAAAATGGACAGATACTTTCATTTATATTGTTGCGTAAAAGAAATTAGGCCATGTTCTAAAGGCGCTGCTTGGATGCCAGTAAGTATTTGTCTCAGTAGAAGTTAGATGTCTGAATGTCTTTAATGTTCCACATTTTGTCTGGTTTTAATCATGCTTTAAAGTGGTAGAAAAACAAAGGTAGATTTGTCTTTTTGAAAAGCTTTGCCTACATCTGTACTTATATGGACTGGTAGCATTGAACTTGCATGTCCGTGTGCTGTGTTCAGGCAGGCAAGTTCTCTTGATCTGACAGAGCTTGTACAAAAGGTTTATTGATTGGGGGAATTACTTTAGTTTTAGGGTCAAGAAAAGGTTTATTTAATACCAAAGTTAAAGCCTTTCTCTCTCTTTCTTTCTTTCTTTCTTTCTTCCTTTCTTTCTTCCTTCCTTTCTTCCTTCCTTTCTTCCTTCCTTTCTTCCTTTCTTTCCTTTCTTTCCTGTCTTTCCTTTCTTTTCTTTTTCTTTCTTTCTCTTTCTTTCTTTCTTTCTTTCTTTCCGTTATTTCTTTCTTTCTGTTATTTCTGTCCCTGTGTTTTTCTGTTCACTTTTTTTCAGAACAGCAGAATTCTGCCTTAATAACATGGCATGTAAGTGCTGTCTGAGGGGTTCTGGAGAAATGTGTAAAACAGTGCATATGGTTTTCGTTTTTACACTTTTGTATATAGCTCTTTCCACGCAGCCCAGACTGCAGGCTAATGTAAGCACAGCTTGTTTTATTCCTGTGTCGTATTACCGAGCTGCTAGAGCAGCTTTGTGCACACTTTTCTTTCCATGAATGCTCCCCTGCTAAAGCACAGAAATAAGGTTGTGGGAGTTACTCGTCCGCTTTGGCAAACAAAAGGAGAACTCTTTCTGTACTAGAACAACAGACGCTTTCAAGCCTCAGTTTTCCAAAGGCTGTATTAATGTGTACATACTTGCATGCAAGACCACAAAAGAACAGCAGCCAGCAACAGCAGCACCTCAGGAGTCGCTGGACCAATCTTCATTTTGCACAGGGGCTGAGCAGATGAGAACGACATGGTCTGTACAGTCCCTCCTGGCATATGTTGGCTTTTTAAATGATAACAGCTGGTCTGTGTATTAGATGTGACTGCTTTCTTTTGCTGAGTGCTACAACAATCTCAGAAAAAGTTTCATAGATTATCTTAAGCTGATTTCTAGACAGCTTGCTGGAGGCTCTGAGAAGGAACAAGATTTGACCACATTTGTGCAGCAAGTGTGCAAGGGGCAGGAATGGAGCCATAAGTCCTGCTTTTTATCTGGCCCTGACAGAAGACCACGAAGAGTTCAGTGCAGCTGCCGGAGCACGGGACTTTGGTGGCACCTGAGATGCCCCATGGAACTGGGGGCATCTCTACAGGGGGGCAAGGCTGACACGGAACCTAGGGGGGACTCAGGCTCTTCTGTAGCAGTAGCAGGAGACCAGGCATCCTGCTTGAGAGCATGTCTCTAACACCAGGCACTTACCTAACTCAACCTCCCATGTCAGTCATTCCAGCCAGTACGTCCTTAGTTACCAGGCTGGATAAATTAACTAAAGACTTGGTGTAAAATGAAATTTATTTTTCTATGCACCCAAAATTATAACATTGCCAAGGTTTCATAGCACTTGTTTGACCAAATGAGATTACATTTGTAGTTCTCTGTGTGTGTATGCAAGAATGGTTTGCTTTTTTTCCCCTGTAATGCACCAACTTAAAACATCATTTAAAATGAAACTCAAAGCCAGCTTTAGCCTTGCCCTGAGCTATGACAGCAGAAATTGTAATGTACTGAACGTGAAGTAACTTCCCTCTTGCTAGTGCAGCTCCAGAAGTTGAACCCTGAAGGCTGAATAATTGTTGTTTCCTGTATTAGTTTGTAACAATTTATGAGAGTGGGAAGGAACAGAAAAAGATTCTTTGCGATCCCCTGGGCAAATAGGGGATATGAGAGTTTCATCTACTGGAGCGAAATTCAGGTTTAAAAATATTCCTACTGCAAAAAAGGGAATCTAGGAAGAAAATAACTGTTCACAATGTGTCTTTCTAGATCTCCACAGCCATGTCATAGTTATGTTACAAGTATGGATTAAAGTCTTATTGTGCTTGGAAGCTGCATTGTGGAAGGAAAATGAAGAAGGCTTCAGTCCAAGAGCTACTCTTTGTTTAAAATAATTCACTGAATTTTTTTTTCCCAGCTAACTTCCAACCTGTGATCACATTTCAAGTGATTTGGAACAGAGGGTGTTTTCAGATGGTCAATGCATGATTCCTTAAGAACTGTATTTCAAGACCCTTTTGTGCTTTTAGCATTGCTCAAGTTGTAAGGAAAGAAAACAGTGTTCCCTGTTTAGTGCTGTGAACAGCAGAAATACATTAGCAGGATTTCCTAAAAGTTGGTGAAGTCAAGGGAGATTTTACCATCAAGTTAAATGGTCATATGCATCGACCAGTGCTCAAGTGCTTTTGAAATCCCATTACACTTCATGCTTTCAACCATCTGAGAGCTTCAGATTATAAGGCATTCTGCGCTGGAAGGATTTCTTCTTAATAAGGAAGCAGTAAAAGAAAGGAATGAATCAGGGAGATAAAGATAAAGCTCTCTCTCAAAGGGCAACCCAAATTCAGACCAAATGTGGCAAAGGTTTCTGAAATGATCAGGCTTGTTCTCTTCTTTATTTACTCCCCAAACTATTCCCACTTGGTCTCTCTTTCTGTAAAACAGGAGTTCAAAAATAGGACAGAAAAAAGCTGATTTTTTAGTATTTCCAGCTGGGCCTGGAGTCAAATGTGCTTGAAATAGTGTGAGAAGGACTGATATGATTGTGGTGAGAGCCATTTGAGTACCTGGATAGACGTCTCAAACTAGGCCTAAAAGCAAAAGTACAGACAGCTCAAGGGAAAATGTGCTCACATGATGTACTGTGAAATTTGGCAAAATCAGCAGCTCTTGATTTCAATAAGCAACCCAACTGCCCCTGAGCACCAAACCTTCTATGCCTCACCATCACCTTGTAAAACGGTCCAGCCTGCAGAGTCGCTGCAGGCAGGGCAGGTGTTTGTTGGCAGTACCCTCATGGAGATGGGGGTGTATCTGCCCTTGATAATTGCTTTTTTTAAACGTTCTTACAGAAAAAGAGGAGGGAGAATACAAGCAATTCAATATTGTGGTTACTGTCCTTCTCTCTCACTTTCCAGATTCAGGAGTGATTTAAAGAGTTGTTTAAAGGACTGCCTGCCTGTTGCCCTTTTCCTAATTCAGCATCCTTATACCTGCATGTGAAGATTAGAGTTCCACTGGGATGTAAGAGCAAAGCAGGGTTATATGCATGGGTCCTTAATTGAAACAGACCTCACAACCTTAGGAAAAAGAAGAAAAAAAATCAAAATCTGGCACAACATCAAGTGGCATTAGCAGTATCAGCATCGCACTAGGTGCCCTACAGAAGAGGAAACTGTGAAAGAGCACTCAAAAATAATGACTGAGTTTCCATGATGCTGTCAAGACTTTCACATCCCAGGCTGCCAGGTGTGGATTACTTGAGCTAGAAGTATAAAAGCTGTATAAAACACAAATGAAGCAGAAAAATTGAAATCTCAGCAGGTGATGATGTACTATAAGAAGGAATCAGTCCTTTAATGCTTCGTCTGGGGAAGGAAGAGGAGGAGCAAGAGAATACCAGACCCAGCATTTCCACATTTCCTTTGTTTCCAGGGCATTTTCTTTCCCCTTACTTTTTTTTTTTT